>JAULBS010034487.1:0-10178 GCA_032355785.1 Symmetromphalus regularis
AGATGATAAAATAGTATATATTTCAGTCACAAAAGCATGATTTCTAAAGAGGGTGGGGGTCCAAATGTGGATTTATGAAAAGAGGAGGGATCCAAAAGTGATGAGTGAATAGAAATAGGTGAAAAAATTGTAAATTTTTACATCCTTCCACTCGTAAAACGGCAAAACTAAAATTTGAGAAAAAGACGTCCCTGACCCCCTCCCCCACCCCACAGATCGGGTAGTGAAGTTACTTACTTTGTGATCATTTTATGAATATTTCATAACAATGTTAAGATCTGACATGGTTTTTGCTACTTTGGAAGATAAAAATAATAAATTTTTCCACATTTTATTATGCAATTAACCAGACACTACAAAGAAAGCATATGCAATTAAAAGAAAATCTTTGTAAACACTTGGTTCTGTGTAGAAGAATATTATGCAAATAACAGGAATATACTATTATAAAGTATGCAATTAAGTGTACTTGACTGTAATTTGAAATAAAATAATTATTACTATGTAATAGTGTTGATATAAATTTCTCATACTGGAATATCAGTCAACACATATTTGTTACGAGCTATTTTCTTTTTTTGCATTTTATTGTTTGTTTATATTTCTAAGAAAAGCAGTGCCGTATTAACCTATGGCTGGGCCCCTAGGCTTTAACGTATTTCGGGTCCCTATCAGGTAACAGTGCCTCAGTAAATAAATTGACAGGCCCCTAGTACCTGTGGGGCCCCTAGGCTTTGAGGTATTTCGGGTCCCTATCTGGTAAGAGTGCCTCAGTAAAAAAATTGACAGGCTCCTAGTACCTGTGGGGCCCCTATGCATGGAGGTATTTCGGGTCCCTATCTGGTAACAGTGCCTCAGTAAAAAAATCGACAGGCCCCTAGTACCTGCAGGGCCCCTAGGCTTTGAGGTATTTCGGGTCCCTATCAGGTAACAGTGCCTCAGTAAATAAATTGACAGGCCCCTAGTACCTGCAGGGCCCCTAGGCTTTGAGGTATTTCGGGTCCCTATCTGGTAACAGTGCCTCAGTAAATAAATTGACAGGCCCCTAGTACCTGCGGGGCCCCTAGACTTCAGCCTAGTCAGCCTTATGGATAACACAGCACTGTAAAAATGAATGAATAATTGATCCCTATCATCTAAATGGAAGTTTAGTTTTGTGTTAAAACAATATTAATCAATTTAATCTTACCTACAATATTAATTTTCTGATGAAAAACTTAAAAATAATGGCTGATCTAGGTGAGGACCCCAGGGGCCTGAGCCACCCTAAATTTTGTTATTTAAAAAATAAAATTCAATTAGAGGACGTTGGTGGCCTTTGGCATCATATTACTGGATTTTCTGGATCTGCCACTGACAGAAATGACTACAAACATACCCATTGGCTACATCACAATGGCAACTTATTTCTGCAGTGAATTCATAATCAATGTCCATAGGTTCATCTGATATACTCTGCATCATAGCATCAACATCCTCTTGTAATGAAGGTGGGGGAGTTGACAATTTTACATTATCATTCACAATTACTGGTTGCAGCTTCATTGGTTTCTGTAAATGAAAACAGGCCAAAAATAAATGTAATGTTCAAATGGAACATAAAATACTAGTGATTATATCAAATTCACTTATGCATGGGTGTAACTAGCCAAAAATAATTTGGGATTTGGTGCTAGGAGGGTAGGGAAGTAACAAAAAAAGAATTAGAGGAAACAAAATTGGATTCTAAATAGAACCAACAGAATATTTGAAAATAGCTGACCTCCTTTTAGTCCAATCTAATGCATTTCTAATAAAAAATGCAATTTTTCATATTTTTTACCATGCTACCTACAATATTATCAACTTAATACTGTTCTATCATCTTTTAAAGTATTCATATCATTAAATTACTACACAAGAAGTAATGTTTACAAGTAACAAAAAAGTTTTAAAATTGTGAAAATAAAAATCATTGTACAGTCAAATATATTTGGGATTCCCTTGAACTAACTACATGCAATGAAGTAGAATCCAATTTTAAATTAATACGACTTTTTTGTTGTTTTTGTTTAACAACACTGCTAGAGCACATTGATTTATTAATCATCGGCTATTGGATGTCAAACATTTGGTTATTTTGACACCTAGTCAAGTTTGAGCCAGCCTCCAACAGGTTTTATCATCAGCTCGAGAGTCCGACATTCTACCACTGGCTCACTAAGGCTCACAAACTAATACTACAGTCTATAAACAAATCAATGACTAGAAACTCACTGGAACTGTCAAAAAACTAAAATATGTGAAGTATAACAATTTTAATGAATGATTAATTTTTCTTTTACCATTTTTTGTTCATTGACTTTTTCAAGTGTCTGGATCATCTTAGCAACCTTGCAAGCCCCACTCCTGAGTGCAAGGTCAAGAGCTGTGTCGCCATTATTGTCCTTGGTATTCAGTCGGAGTCCAGCATTGTGCAAGACGTATACCATTTCATCATTATCAAAGCTGCCATTGATCAGTGAGCAAGCAATATGGTGCAGCACGGTCCAGCCATTCTCGTCCACCAAGTTCAGATTCACTGAGCTCGTCTTCTTCACAGTCTTAATTTCTTGTGCTGTAAGCAAACGTAAAAATTAAGTTATCATAAAAAATGTTTTCATTATGAGAGTGCCAAAAATACAGGCATATATTCACAACTACTGTGCCAGATTTAGACTTGGTGAGGGCCCTTGTTAAAGAGTACAGTACACACAAAAGCCACATCAAAATATTAAAAGCAAAAAATAAAATAAAATTTTCTGAGGCCTATGCAGATTATGAGGCCCTAGGCTTCAGCCTGCCAAGCCTATAGGTAAACCTGGCATTGGCAATAAACCTGGCCCCAGTTGTTCAAAGCAAGCTTAAGGTAACCTTGGGTTAGTTGAATATTTCAAAACTAAATTAAAATCATTGCAAACAGTAATTGAAGAGATATGTTGAAACTTAGTTTATTATAGCCTAAGGTATCAAAAAATAATCAAATCGGAAGTATATTTGAACTTTCTACGAAGATATTTCAAAGAGAAATATTCATCTACTCCATGGTGTTTATTTCAATATTGTTGTACAGTGGAATAAATATTAAAAATCACACCATATTATAATGACTGTTTCTGAAAAAAGGAAGAAAAAGGAAATGATACAATGTTCAGTATGTCAAGAATTTTAAAAAATCTTGTAGCTCTGGGATCAGTAACTACCACAACTAATATATGTCTTAGCCTAATGGGACAAAAAGCACTAGCCATTATCAAAGGGATACCATTATTCTAGTGTTACATAACTTTTGTATACTTTTAAAATGGTGTTATTTTTGTTCCATGTAATGGAGATTTTCAGTGGTTGACAATGAGTTTTTTTATTTAACATAAACAGGAATCTGAGATAAAATCTGTAATGTTATTTTTATCTCATTCACACCAAAGTTGGAAGGGGAGATAATGATCTTGCATTTCAGGTGGCAGTGATAACACTCAACTTACATGTTTGGGACAATGATACGTTTTGCAGTTAGGTAAGTTTCTGGTGATTGTAACAGAGAACTTTCAACCTCTACTGAGGGGATTCGAACAATGACTGAGTTTGAGAGTCCAGCGTACTACCAACTGAGCTAATAGGTAAATTCCCACTATCTGCTACAAGTAGGAGCAATTTATTCCAACACAACTACATACTCCCCCCCCCACCCCCCCCACCCCCCCAATGAAGCTACATCCCAGAGTTGTAGGCCACGGGCATTTGAGCTGTTACAGGTTCTGACCAGGTTTTAACCATGTTCTTGCTTTAAGAACACATCTGGTCCCTACGCCGGCTTCAAATGTAAAAGAAAAATCTCAACCTTCACTGAGAGGATTTGAACCATGACTCTAAGTTTGAGAGTCTAGCATTCTACCAACTGAGCTAATAGGGAAATTACCACCAACTACAGCCAGTAGGAGCACTTTATTCTAACACTACTACACAATTTTCACACATTCAGTATTGATTATAATATAAAGCTTACATTTATTCGTTTTCTGATTCTCTTCCTCTTCCTCAGATGAAGATTCCTCATCAGAAGAATCCTGTTCTGATACACTCTTTTTAAGTCGGAATATACGGCCATGCATTTTTAGTTTCTGAGATGACTGCTGCTTTAATGGTTTCACTGGTTTCACAGGCTGTGGGTCTTTAGCGTCAGGATCAAATGTGTAGTTCAGCAACAATTTCACAAGATTAAGATCATTCTAGAAATTTATAAGAAAATAAAGTTTGTTTTATTTAATGACACCTCTAGAGCACTGATTTTTACCTTATCATCAAACATATGGTTACTCTGACATATTTCTTTGGAGGAAAACTGATGCCGCCACTTAGGCTACTCTTTCTGATAAGCAGCAAGGGGTCTTTTATGTGCACTTTCCCAAAGACAAGACAGCACATACCACAGCCTTTGGTGAAAGTTGTGGACAACTGGTTGGAACAGAAAATAGCCCAAACTGCAAATGGGTTTACTGAGGAGGATCTATCCAATGACAAGACCACTTCACAGTCAGACATTTATGTAAGAATAAGCATTCTGGTGTAACAGATATGTTTAATTTATCAGATTAAAAACTATTTATTAATCAATTATTATTACATGGTGAACTCATAAGGTTTTTAAATTGGCTGGGCTGTTTTGCATCTATTATCAGTCCAAAACAACAGTAAGTAATATTAAAAAGGCAACAGTTGCAAAACAGCTGATGGTAAAATAATCTGAACTTTTCGCTGCTTAAGAACCAAAAGGGTATAAGCTGGGATAGCAGATAATTGAAAAAAGGGCAAAAATTGTTTCTTAACTAGACACAAGTTCTATGTGGAATATCTGTTGACTTCAAGATAAATGTCAGATATCTTCAGAAACCTATATACACCCTTTGAGCACCAGAGGCAGATCACTTAGGGGCACTCATTGATACCAGTAAGTACCAAACCCAGACTTACACACTTTTTGTTCTGAAGCAGCTTTTTTATTTTTCAAATTATGGATCTTCTGAAGTGCATTTTGGAAGAAATTAAATAAAAATAAATTCTATTTTGCTCTAATTTTATTTAAATTTTTCACATTGAGCTAACAGGAATCAATATTTATGGAATAGAATAAAAAATGAAAAATTTGACTTTGGGAATTTACACGGGTTCAAAAATTATTTTAAGACAATGCTCTTTTAAATTCCATCGAGTGACTTGGAAATCCTGCTTTTAAAAATTGAAACCTGGAAAATAAAAAAAAGAATAACCTAACTTACAATTCTTGCGGCATACGTCAGTGGAGTGACATTGTGACTATCAGAAAAGTTTGGATTGCTTCCCTTCTTGAGCAACCACTGCACAAACAAGAAGTTATGCTGCAGGATGACCAAGATCAGCGGTGAGATCTGACATTGTCGATACTTCTGCCAGTAGTCGGGCTCTTGTATCCTCTCTTCATCAAACAAACACCTTTCAGGTACAGGGAAGTCAAACAAATCATCCAGTTTGCCATTGCCCAGCACAAGTTTGTCTATCCAGGAGCTGTGGAAATGTTTGTAAAACAAGGAATGTTAAAGAGACATTTTTCTTTGTTAAAAGATATCAGGGATTTATCCAGGATTTTCACCAGGGTCCTATGGCTGAAGGAATTGTGAAAATTAGCACGATATTAGTGATAATTGTGAAGATCTAAATTTATGTAACTGTAATATTATATTTATTAACCAATTTGGGAATTTATAGTCCAGAAATTGGGAATTTTCAGTGCCATTTCTCTTTGGGAAAAGGCAATGTTCGGTACTGTATAAAACCTGCATAAGTCCCTGCACATGCAGTGAAATAGCAATTATTATCTTTAAAATGGTGGAACGGTTTGTAGCTCAGAGGTAAAGTGTCCATCTAAGGTGCGAAAGACTGTCAGAACACCTCCTTCAGTGGACCTACTGGACTACGTCTCATACCAGACTGTGGTCCACAACTGGTGAAACAAAGGCTGTAGTAAATGCTGTCCTGTCTGTAGCAAAGTACATATAAAAGACTTCTACAAACTGGAAAGAATAACAGGTTTCTGCTGTTTAATATCAAAGTTCCATTTACTGTGTGTTTGATACCTAACAGCTAGTGAATAAACACTTTCCTTTACTTTGAAATGATTAGCTACTTATTTGTTTGACCCAGTGTTTTATGACCTACAATTTGGTCTAACATTATAGTACATTAATAATACCACAGATTTAAGTCAGTATAGGCCTACAGTACCAATGCATTTATGTTTGAGTTACCCTTTTAATCATGTTAGGAGTCAAAATTTAAAATCCAATTTAATCCTGATGTTTATATATTGTACAGTAGGCACTTTCCCATAGACAGGACATACCATAGCATTGCTATACCAGTCATGGACAAATGGCTGGAAGTAGAAATACATTCCAGGGATTGATCAGACAACCTCAGCCAGATACTATATACCACTGGTGAGTTAAAACAACTTTATAACCTAGCCTGCACTCATAATGGGTTACATAATTTTTGTTACTTTTATGTGTGAAATATCACGCATTGGTTTAACCGCATATTTGATTGGGTAGTTTAGTTCACTTTTACTAATGAATGTATCAATACTAAATCAGATGGAAATCACTTCACTAAAGCTAGAAAAAGTACAGCATTAATGGATAGGATTTCTCTAAACTGTTGTGAAAATAGAAAGTTTAAAAGAGTAGAATGATTAAAATTGTCTGGGGTAATAAATAGAATATCAAACTAGTTATTATTTATTATCTAATGTATGTCCCAAATTATTTCATTCGGGCATAAATTTGATAATAAATGCCAATTCATTTTATATCCTCTGCTTATCACATAGTATTTAACATATTCTAGCCCAACTTAAAAACAAACTTGAACTTACTTGAGATTGTCATCATGAGGGTCAGACAGTGTCTTCCAGAAGCATGCTGTCAACACAGTACGGTTGAATGAATCCCTGTACTTAGGTTTGTAAACACCTGGAGTTTCTACAAGTAATATAGCAATGCTTAGAAATAAAATACATTTTCAATGTGTTTTATTTTTGTCAAATAACTTGCACCCTTACCTAACTAAAAATGATCTGGACTTGAGTTTTAAATGTCATGTGAATTAGGACAGCAGATTTGAATCCTAATATTTATATGTAAACCTTTTAAGTCTTAACACATTTATTGGTTGAATATTATTGGTTGAATATAGCAACACTGGGTGTCAAGCTTTTGGGTTCCAAAGAAGACTTGATAGAAACAGCGATTTTTATCACCACAACTGGACACCAAATCAAAAACATGATCAACTATATTTTGAACACAGAAGAAGAAGAAGTTTTTCTCAGTAACCATGTGCGTACTTACTGAGGAAATGGCTGCCGAGCTCATACACACGATTGAGTGATGCATAAAGAAGTGGAGTACATTTGTAGTCATCTTCCTGTACTAGACTGACACCCAAACTAACCAACTTATCCACAACCTGAAGTAGAAAAAGATACCTTTAAACAATTAAAGAAATTCATAAACAGTATTAATTTTGTTTCTGTTCAGTGTGCAGTATCTAGCCAAATCCAGGAGTATATGTTATGTTATTCTGGCATAGTTATAAATTTGCCTGGTCAACCTTTGACAAAAATGTTGTGATATCGGCATTGGGAAGTTGTGATTTTGTTACGGTGTAGAAATTGAAAATCAACTGAAATGGATACATTATAAGAGTTACTGAAATGGATGGACTGCGATATATGTGTTAAAGACATAATAGTCACTTACCTGAAGTAATTATTCGAATTTTGCAAGAAATAGATGAATACAGAAAGACACGTGGCAATTGTTTAGTACCTTGAATTAGGATAAAGGGGTTTATCATTCTTGGTACATGTGAGTTTTGCGATCTGGGTGTAATGATATACCAGGATTAAAGCTTATTTGAATCAGGAATGTCACTTAGAACATTAATTCTGCAATTTGGGTGTATCAGCATTTCACAAAGAAAGAATATTACGATTGGGAATGTCACATATGGCACTCACTAAAATCATTTAGAAGTCTCTACTTTTATGGCATACAAGTCTGACAGTGTTCTAAACCATTTATCTCTTGATCTGTGGTATGCATTAGGTCTTGCTTGACTGATGTTCAGATCTCCAGATATGCATACAAAGAGTCCTTATTGCACTTTAATTTTTCATCTTTAAATAGTGGACTTCTGATACATATTCAGTAAGGATTATCAAAGTTCAGATATCATATTTATTAAAAATTTAACTTTCTTTGGAACAAGCATTTTCTAATTTGTCAGTAACTGACTTAGAACTCAAAAACAATGCAGACAAAAATACAAGAGTTGACAATGTTGCCATCAGAGAAGTAACACCTATGTATCTCATTTTTCAACAAGAAACACAGAATATTTAGCCAACCATATTTGTTAACCTTTTCCACAAGCCGATTAAAATATGTGACAGTAAGAGCAAGAATGTGAAGCATGTTTCTTCCATGTTGACGCTTCTGCTTGAGAGAGGAAGCATCCAGGGTTGTAGCAATTAGTCTCAAAACCACGTTGTACTTCTGTAGTTTCAGCCCAATCTGCAAAGAAAAACAATCAAACATTTATTCAATGACACCCAACCCCAATGCTGTGAAGATTGCCTTGGAGTTTTTCATTATCTACAACACTTTTTTTGCAGTGGATTAAATTTTTGTTTAATTTTCAAGGTTTATTTTTTTCTTATTATTAAAAATAAAGTATACTTTTCACTAAAACTGCTGTGGAAAATGCTGCAGACACTATTTCTCAACAGCATTTATTTTGCCATGGACATTTTCTTAACTCTTTTATCCATATGATAATATATATGTAAATGTCCTTAACACTGAATATATTTAAACAATTGAGTAATATCATAGAAGTGTATTTTTGTCAGCAATTAGCAACAAATTGATATATAAAGTAAAGATTTTTTGAAAGTGTAATGAATGGGCTGGGTTACATTTACTAATATAGTTTTATTAAAAATGTTTGTTTTACAGGTGTTCTACAGAATGTATGCTTGATCAACACTTCGTTATATCATAACATCATTGATAAAACAAATTATTTATATTACTGAATGTTAAAATAAGACTGCATAATTGTATGCATACAAATAGCATACAAATTTTAAATACCTACCTATTTTAATATGAACAGGTCAATCCAGGTAGCGAGATTTATCGTTCATTGTGTGTGTTTTTGGTTCGAGTTAAAAAAACAAATTTACCGGAAGTGCGATGAGACCATGCTTTAAAAATCTGGGAAAACCTATTACTGTTACAAATCGGGAGTCTGCCAAAAATGGTGCCAAATACTACAGCGTCCTGTCGCATTCAACAGAGTATATTTCTTGAACTGCTAAAGCAGCCTATCGGGATGAAAGAGTTAATTGAAGAGGTTCGATACACAGTCATACTGTTTAACCCTCACCATAAACTATGATATTTTTAACACATGGTCAAGAGAAGAAACCCACTTCCACCACAAAGGGTACTATTTTTTATTAGCACTGTGAGTAATTCTAATGCACTTAATAAACAGGACAAAACATACAACAGCTTTATGAACCACTGGCTGAAATGAAAAAATACCCCAATGGGTCAAATGAAATGGATTGATCTAATTCCACATCTGAAGAAAGAATAATTGATAAGATGTGGGTTTCTTCGGGAAACCATGTATCATAAATACCACATGTTAGACATCTAATAACTTTGCATGTTTTTAATTATTAAGCAGTAGACCCAGAGCTGGCCTTAAGCCAATTGGACCAATTGCTCCCAAACAGAACCCGCGATAAAGGGGTCCCCATGGTATTTAGTTACATATTCGATCTTGTCAAATTAAATTATATTCTAACAGAGTCTGACCTGTTCCCAACTGAGCCCTGTAACTCCTAAGTTTGGCCATGAGAAGACCTATATATTTCTAATTTTCTGTAGGCTATATCCTCGTGTTCCCAAATGGCGGCCTATTAACGGGAAGAAGCTTTTGCGCACGCGCAATTGTAATCGTACAATCAAAGTAACATAATAATATTTAACCTTGGTTATGTTACTATTAAAATCAATAAACAAATCTTTCAAATCTTATCTGTTATT
>JAULBS010034498.1:0-10178 GCA_032355785.1 Symmetromphalus regularis
ACACCCCTAATGATATGACAACATGTTTTTAAAGTACAATTTAAGTAAGATTTAGCTTTTTTTAACAAAATTTGCTTACAGGCCAGTCAAAAGTTGTACGGGCGAGTCAAAGTGTTGCTGTGAATGGCCCGATTGGCCAGTGAAAAAAAATCCCAAGTTCGTACCCTGGACTTGTGACAGGTCTGAATAAAGTTCTAAATCTTTAAATTATTTTTAAATATAAAATTTAATTAAAATATTTTAAAAGCATACTTTTTGTAGTTATGTGGATATCCAAAGAAGCAACTATGACCAAGTTTCACGTACTTATATAGAATTTGTCAGAAACAGATTTAAGAAAATAACTTAAAGTTGGTCTAACACAAAAGTAATAATGCTACTATTAGGAAGGAAAGAAGGTTTGTTTAAAAACACATCTGAACATCTATTAGATGTCAAACATGCAGTATTTCTAATACATGGTCTACTGAAGAAACCAAATGCCACCACATACAAGTGTACAATATACATGCTGCACTAGCTACTGTTTTCAATAAGGAGCAAGGCATATTTTGTATGCACTTTTTCACACACTTGTGGTGAGAAAGTAAAGTTTGTTATATTTAATGATGCCTCTAGAATACATTGATTTTTATATCATCAGCTATTGGATGTCAATCATATGATCATTCTGACATATGTTTTGTGAGGAAACCCACTGCCACCACTTAGGCTACTCTTTCCGATAAGCAGCAAGGGGTCTTTTATATGTACCATCTCACAGACAGGATAGCACATAACACAGTCTTTGATGAACCAGTTGTGGACCACTGTTTGGAATGCAAAATAGCCCAAACAAATGTGTCCACTGAGAAAGATCAATCCAATGACCGACCAGTTCACAGGTGTACATGCTACCATTTGAGCTACATTCCACTCCGATTTGTAGTAAGGGGACATTAAGCTGCTATCATTTTCCAAAGAAAGGCAGCACATGCTACAGCCTTTGGTACAGTTCAGGACCCTTAGATGGAACTAAAAAATTGCCAGTTGAAAAAAGTAACACCCTGTGTCTTGCTTTCCATGACTTTCATTGAGACCAGACATTTGAAAGATATGATTTAAAGTTCATGTGCACTGTACATACTTGTATGTGTATTAGTTTCATCTTGCACAGATAGTTTGCCAATCAGTCCCTCTAAATTAGCTGTGCCTTGAGGTGGCTTGTGTGTCTCCAGGAACCTTTGAGCTATACCAGCTGGAGCGCAAGCTTCTGTTAGGGTCACCCAAGCTGGGCAGGTCAGAGGGGAGGGACCAGACTAAACAACGAGGAGTAGGTTGAGGCCCTCAAGGTGTATGGTGCATGACACACCGGTGTGTGGACATGCTGTGGCCATCACTAACCCACCCCCCAGCTATGGGCAAATAGTGAAGACAGAGGAGGACAAGCACATGGCACAGACTACAGGTGGCCGGGAATGCAGGAGTGAGCCCCACCAGGCATGTACAAGGCAGAAAATAAAGACAACAAATATCATACTTCTGTGAAGGCACTCTGAGTCAAGACATGACAATCCTGCAGAACCTGGAGTTACCTTTAGCTGCTTGGTGTGTGTCTGTATTAAAGACACTGCACCTTGTTTTTGATGCCTGTACCATTGTAGGTTATGTCACAGTATTCTGAATAATATGGAGAAAATGTCCTTACAGAATAAAGGAAAGGATTGTTTGTTTAATTTCAATACATTGTTTATTCAGTGGCTATAAGGTGTTAGACATATTTTGCAATTCTGATTAGCAGCAAGGGATCTTTTCCACAGGCAGGATAGCACATACCACAGAATTGATAAACCATTTGTTGGTTCAAGTGATGAGTTGGAGCTGGTTTCGAGATTAAAAATGTCTTGCCTCAATAGAGATTTGATCCCAGTACATATGGGCTGTGAGTTCGATAGCATAACCACTGCACCAATGAGGCTGGCCTTTTAGAATATCCAATGCTATTCTAGTCCTTTTGGTGTTTGTAATAGCTTAAAATGTAGAGTTCTGATGATAAAAATTTCTATAAAAGCCAGAAACATATAACAATTATTTATTAAGTATTGTCAACGCCTTGAATTGGTGCAAGTGAAGGTCATTATGAAGTACTGTAATGGAATACGTACTGTAATATATACACATGTATCTTGTGTTGTCTGTCAGGAAACAATTAATGTATTATGTATGTCTGACCCACGGCTGAACCAGTTTCTGTGTTCCTACTGGTCATCACATGCCATCATGTGTTGTGTCAACCAGCAACTGCAGCAATTGCCCACTTTAGTGTCATTTAGATGTTCCATGAATCTCATTACTTCACAATCACGTGTTTACAGTCATTTAACAAGTGTAAGCCAAATTAGACTACAAACAAGGCTATCATTATTGATGATGATGATGATCTTTAAGGAGTCAATTTGGATGTGTATTTGATAACACAGATTTTATGAAATTGTTTTAAAGCAGCATGTTTTTTGTTTAAAGCTTATCAGTTATTAAAATAGATAAATACATTAATCTATTTATATGGGAAATACAATTAACAAAAAAACTGGAAAAAAAAGAGTGAAATAAAAGATTTTATACATAAATAATATCAGAAAATCCTTCAAACTAATTTTGTGCATTTAATTTTTTTCATATATCTAATGTATATGCTCCTGTCACATCTTTTGAACTATTATATCTACTTTGTACCTGGTCCTATCGTATATTCTTAAAGTTTGTTTGTTTATTCATTCACAGATCCTGTTACAAACATGCACACATGCATGAACCACAAAGACACACACACACTATTGAAGGTTTTTCTTCTTTTTTAATTACATGTAATGACAGATTTATTTTTAATTCTAGTTTACATTTATCTGGCCTTTCCGTATGCAGTTCTCTGTTTAGAGTACTAAGTCATCTGTATAACCCAGTATTCTGTCTTAACAACAATATTTGTCTGGCCCTTTAAGTATCCAGTTAATACAAGGGAGTGGGATATAGCCCAAGAAATAAAGTATCCACCCAGTATCACGTTCAATCCAAAAAGCCAATGTTTACTTTTGTGCTGGAGGGAAGGGTAAATAAATAAATAAATAGTTGTCTTCCAGTGGACTGATGTTATTTCTTGTTCCTGCCAGTAGTCTATAACTAGTCAAATAAATGCCTTCGTATGGGCTGAAAAAACATCACATCGTTTCTGAAACTTCAGAACAACCTCAGTGACAGTTTGGTAAAACTCTTGTTTGTTAGGGATATTAGCTGTGTTAACACAGGGCTTGATTTCTCACCAAAAGAACTTAAAGTTTTAAGTGGAATTTCACACATACTCAGTTTATTCATATATTTACCCAAGCAGTGTCTCTTCGTGTACTTCCGACCTTGCACTCAATTAATACATGTCTAAAACATGTATTGGAACCATACACCAGACATCAATATTTAACCACTTCACTAATATTGCCATCGCAGGCCCATAGCTAACTTTTATCATTAGGGGGAAATAGGTCTATTGATGGGTAACGGGCAGCAGAGAAGGGCTAAAAATCATTACTTAAAAGTAAATGACTGGAAGGGAAGCCAGTATGCCCCTCCCACCACCACCTCTCACCCACTAGCTACATCCAGTATTGACTGATGACATTAAATTTCAATGATCAGTGTTTTTCCATTTTACATTAAGTGCAATGTATTGATTGGCCATTCAGTTGTAAATAGATTCCGACCATTAGTAAATTAAAATAACGCAACAGATGTACATCTACATAGATATGGCAAATATAAAAACATATCTGTAACTGTAAGTATATTAAAACGTGCTTCTGCTGAAGTGTATAATTAAAAAAGATGTAAGCTATCTATTTTCTTAAATCATCTCATTTAGGACGCATTCACAATGTTCTACTCTTACAAACATACAAAGCTTGGATGGAGGAATGCAATGCCCAAAATAAGCTCTTTTTTTTAAACCATGGAAGTGTCAGTTCAAGCATGTAAGTAAAATAAGTGTTGAATACAATGTAGGTACTAAATGTAAAATTAGCAATGAAAATTTAACTCAAAAAATGACAATAACACTAACCCTCTTCCCTACCCCCAAATATCCAAAATGTTGTCTTTGGACTTCAAATCATGACAGAAAAATCCAGACGTTTTCAACATATATTAATATATTATGAAGATTGGGATGGGATAAATGTGGATTCAGGGAGCCACAACAGTCCCCTCTCCCTATACACCATCTATATGTATTTTGGTCAAAAATTATTTTTCTAATTTCTGTAACTCCTTGTACATGTATGTCTAACAAAGCAGACAGAAAGAAAATTCTAGGCCATCCCATTCCAAAATAATGATCCACTACTAGCAGGCATCAAAGAGTACTGCATATTTATGATACTAAAAATGTTGATAACCGCAAATAACACTTAATATAAAATGAAATTATTAAGCAGCCCCCTTCCTTAATGTGATCCTTTCTATTCCTTCAATTTTAATTTATTACATTAAATTTAAATATATATATATATATATATATATATATATATATATACTATTAATGATTACAATGTTATCCAAATTCTCTTCTACTTAATTCTTTTAAAACACATGTATCATGCATTTACCATCAATAAACTGATAATACATTGCAAATGCATCTTTATATCAATGAATATTTCAAATACAATGTTCACAATGAATAATAAATTTGAGTGCTTTAACATGTTAGTTGAGTGGTAAGCTTGTCAACTATTAATTTAAGGTGTATTTACAATGCATAATGATCCATTGTCCAACCTAAATACCAGCCGAGTAATCTATGGGATGAGCACTTTGATCAATCCATCTGTTAAACATTACAGTAATACTTTCCATGTATAACCATGTATCACTATGTTATCACAAGTAGCCATCTCCAATCTCCTGCTTAATCACCCACAAACCCAAACAAACTAAATATTTCACAAATTTGAACTACAAGTGTTATCAATTCCTCATAAATCAAATTCAGCTTCATCAACACACCAAACATGGTGGATAAAAATAATTTCAGGGCACTTCAAAGCCAAGGTGTTTGAACAAGCAGTTGAACAATTGCACCTGTTTTCAAGAGTTGGCATGTTCTTATGAAGGCAGACCTTGACAGGTGCACCTAGCATAGAGATAGAAACAGAAGCAAATTTGGTCGTTACACACAAACAACGATGCTGCACAGTGTCCACATTTGCAGACAAATAATCCGATGCTGGCCCATGTTTGGTGATAATGTTTTATACAAACAGTCAGTTCACATTTGTTTGTTAAACAATACAACATTTTCTGATGTTCCTTGTTCTCCAAGTCTTTATAGTTTAATAAAACAGGAATAAAAACTATCATAAAAACAGAAACCTGTTACTGTGTCATGTATTTATGGATTGTTTTAAAAACAAACCAATAAAAATATAACCTTGTATAACATCTCCCATGGTGGTCATCTGGGTTGAATTCATTACAGTGTTTGCAGCATATGCAGTATATTATTTCAGATTAATTACTGTGGATATTTCAGAGGCTTGAAGTTAAAACAGTATATGTTCATTACAAATTTATCTGAAATCTATAATCATACAATTAGGACCTAATTATATGAAATTAAGTTTCAATTATAATTTTTATTTTTTTATTTTAATGATTTATTTTTTCGAATTTCCAGTCTGTGGTCCCTACCTGCTACATGTACAAATATAAGCATATCAATGGATCTATTGCATATCCTATCTGTTGGGAAATATATACATGTAGTGAAAAACATTCTTTTGCTAATAATCAGAAAGAGTAGCTTACATGCAGGGTTTCACGTTTAAGGCGTGCGATCGCACTCGCGCCCGTAGATTTCTACCAAGGAGCATGAATAATCGCACTCCAAAAATACCATCGAGTTTGGTAATTCTCGGTTTTTGCGAAATATCCTAATATAATTAGAATCGATGACATAAACAAATTTTCATAGTTTTAAATTATCATGAATATTATAAATAAATCGATCCAAAATATGTAATAAATCTTCAACTTCAGTAATTGTTGGAGAATTAGAGAATTTTTTTTTTTTTTTAAACATCCAGTTTTGTCAATTAAATCGACTGGTGGTCATGTCTGTGGTAAAATTAATTTGGCATAACACATACAGATATCAGTGTTGCCAGGTAGACTATTTTTGTTTCCAAAATGCGGATGGAAAATCCATTTAATTAATACACTGTGCTATTTGGAGACAAGTAATTATGTTTTCGGAGAAAATAGGAATTCCGTTTCAGACAGGTTTTTTCCACGATTCTGTTATCACGGAAAATCAATGCCTGTAGTATACCAAATATGAATACCACTACCTCCCTGACGATGATGACATGAACAAACATCCTCACAGAAATATGATTTAGAACTGATACACATTGCTAATTATTGACTCTGGACAAATGTTTCAATGATTCTGAATCAATTGAATCATTCAATTGTTTTTAAGGAAAAAACTTCTTCTGTAGACTATGTCACAAATACCATATTTGACATCATTATTGTGATTGATTCAGGGGATATTTTAAACTTACTTGTCCTACAGCAAATGTGATTTGCATTCTTACTTATCCATCCAATAAAAGTGACTTGCTTGTGGGTAAGGATTGTGCACATTGGTTTCCTGTCATATACTATTTGCTCCTGGCACCAGACAATGCTTAGTTTCAACCTTTGTGATATAGAAGTGTGCTGAGATGGCATTAAATATCCATCTTTTTTCTCAAAATAGTATTCCATAATACTAAATGTTCATACATCAATTTTCCTAGCAATTTAATATGCTCAAGAAGACAGAAATATTATTTCACAATTATGTGTGACTGAGAATGTCTCTAGATTACCAAAGATAGTTATAACATTTAACATTTTTTTAAATTGCAAGCCTTTCTGCTTTCTTGCTACTTCAAAAAGAATTCTGTAATTGGCAACAGCATCACCCAGTTGGCAACAGAATCTACTGGCATAGCAAGCCCTTTGAAATTAAAAGTATCTGCATGTTAAAAAAACCTAACAAGAATTTAGTTAATATCAGGCTCATAGATTTGCTTCCCAAGGGAAGTGGTTGTATGGTTTCTTAGGGGATGGGTAGAGTATGGGGAAAAAAATTGTTTTATTTAATGACTCCTCTAGAGCACATTGATTTTTTATCTTATCATCAGCTATTGGACATCAAACATATGGTCATTTTGACATATTTCTTTAGAGGAAACCTGCTTCCACCATATAGGCTACTCTTTCCAATAAACAGCAAGGGATCTTTTATATGTACTTTCCCACACAGGACAGCATGGCCTTTGATGAACCAGTTGCAGACCACTGGTTGAAATGGAAAATAGCCCAAATTCCAAATGGGTCTACTAAGAAGGATCAATCCAACTGGACAGTGTGTGGGGAAAATATGTATTAAAGTGCCATTCTCTTTTTTGTGTGTGAAATTTGTCATGCTTTTATGATATCTAAAGCAAATAAATGTCGACAATCATTATTTTAAAATATTTATTGACACAAAATGGTTAGGAAATGACTTGGTAGCTTTGGCCCTAAACATATATGTAAAAGGTTGTGAAAATATGGCAACATATAAACAAAAGTTATTAAAGTGAACTTTTAAATAATCTATCTTATGTATGATTATCATATATTTAGAAAACTAACACTAAAAGTATAGCAGATTATAAAACAAACATACGCTGCATGATAAAGTCCAGACACACTTCTCTCCTCATAAATAGTGCAACCAATGTAAATACAGACACTCGATATTGTTGATGTGATTCCTATAATGACAGGCTTTAACACACATGATAACACAAGATTCTTTCTAATGTCAACAAGCCTATATCTTGAATATTTAGAAATAACAAAACGAACAGTATAATAATTTATTAAATTTAAATGATAAAAAAAGATAAAAAATTTAATCTATATACTAATAAAAATCAGAATATATTAATCCATTTATAACATGTGTGTATTCACTATACAATGCAAAAGGAAAAAAAAATAGTTTGACTGATCTATTTTTTCTTTGATGACTAATAAGGGATGTTAACACACCAGTAAAGGAAAGGATTGTTTGTTTAATGACACACCAGCACATTGTTTATTCAGCAGCTATTAGGTGTCTGACATATGCTATTCTGTATCTAATGGTCTTTTGAGGAAACCTGCTACTGCCACATAGGCTACTATTAGCAGAAAGAGATCTTTTATATGCACTTTCCCACAGACTGGACAACACCTACCAGAGCATTTGATAAAACAGTTGTGGACCACTGGTCACACCAATAAAGAGTAAACTCACATGAACAGGTATTATCAAATGAGTCCGCCATCCCATTTAGTCCAGCAGTTTTTAGTTTTGAAGCTAAATGAATTGATATGTTATAACTTATATGGAATATATCACAATGAGCATCAAAACACATGCTATTTAAAACAAATGCCACCAGACTATTCACCAACCCACTGACACTAGAAATACCTGTTTGCATTTGGTGCCTAGGATTCCATTATTCTTAAATACTAAAATTTGCTTTTGACCTTCCCCCTTTTAACATTCCTCGATACTCCCTTGCATGCATATTATTTAATCAGCAGCATCTGTCATATACAGTTAAACTTGTCTTAAGCAGCCACCAAAGGAAATAACAAACCGAGTCTTCATGGTACACAAAACAAACCTGCCACCACCCAATAGATACAGCTACTCTTTTAAATTCGCAGCCAGGGGTCCTTTACATGTATACCATATGTACCATATATTATAGTGTCAGTTATTCCTGTCAGCATGTCCCATGTACCCGCACAAACACATGCCTGTATTATAACTGTAATCCAGATGACTCACGTAAACATGTGTGGCTATGAACTCAAGCAACATATTATCATAGCTGTGTTGTCAATACCTGGTATCAGCCTCAGTGACACAGTGGTTAAGTTGTAAGATTCGTAGCTGGTATGTACTGGGGTCAAATCTCAGTCAAGGCATGGGATTTTTATGTCAATACTGGTTCCAACCAAGGAGCGGGATGTAGCTCTAACAATAGCGTGTCTGCCTGTGAACCGGTCGGTCGTCAGATTAATCCTTCTCAGTGGACCCATTTGCAGTTTGGGCTATTTTCCATTCCAACCAGTGGTCCACAACTGATTTATCAAAGGCCGTGGTATGTGCTGTCCTGACTGTGGGACGGTGCATATAAAAGAACCATTTCTGCTTATCGGAAAGAGTAGCCTATGTGGGGGCAACTGTTTTCCTCTAAAGAAATGGGTAAGAATGACCATATGTTTAATGTCCAATAGCCGATGATACGTTTAAAATCAATGTGTTCTAGATGCGTCGTTAAATAAAATAAATTTAACTTTTTTCATCTTGTACAACTGTGATGGTGCCTCTTTAACCAATGTGAACGACAAAGTAATAATGAAGCTAATTGCACGTACGTTTTATAAAATGTAGGTGAAGTTTTAATCCTATATCGACATATAATTCATCAGCCTGAAATTCAGGTAATTGCCCTTTGGATTAATTAGAAAGTGTTTACTGTTTCGTGTATTGATAATAATTTCGTTAGTCGTGTAATTATAAAGATTGTAGGTAATTTAAGGGCAGTTATTAGTCTTGGAGGAGTTTGTTGTGTTCAAGTGTTCTACTTTTGTATTATGTTCTAGTGTTCTACTTTGTTCTAGTGTTCAACTTTGTTATAGTGTTCTACTATGGTCTAGTGTTTTATTATGTGCTCTGCTATATTCTAGTGTTCTACTGTTAGCCTATAATTGGTTTTTAATCGATAGTGTTTGTATTTCTTAAAAAAAAAAAAAAAAAAAAAATTACGACACAACTAGAGCTCATTGATTTATTAATAATCGGCTATTGAATGTCAAACATTTGGATATTTTGACATGTAGTCAAGTGTGAGTTAGCTTCAACGAGTTTTGAACCACTGTCATCAGCTTGAGAGTCCGACGTTGTACCGCTGTCACTTTATAATTGAATCCATGCAATGGTGAATTTGTTTCAAATATTATTATTATTATTGTTGTTGTTTAGACAATGGCAGTTCATATACATGTTGTTATTTAGACAATGGCAGTTCATATACATGTTGTTGTTT
>JAULBS010034506.1:0-24167 GCA_032355785.1 Symmetromphalus regularis
GACCAGGGACGAAGTTGATCGTGGACGAAGTGACCTGTATTCGTAAATGTTGATATAAGGTAATGAAATTAACCAGATGATGTATTATAATACTAAAAGGAAATAGTAGTGACACGTGTAAACAGGGGCAGATCCAGTTAGAGAGAGAGGGACACATATTATTCATGTTTTGGGGTTTGGGTGGATTTAAAAAAAAATACGAATCCCAATTTAATACGTCCCCAAATTAAAAAAAAAAATACTACACACATTTTCACAGATCTACGGATTACAATTAACAGACTTTTCTTATATAACAGGTTGAGTGATGTGGAATTAGTGTGGCGGCAGCGGGATCGTGTCTCCTTCTAACACTAACCTCTCTCTTATACCATGCATGAACATTCTTTGTACGGTTATGAAAGCTAATTATCTGTATTCATTTAACACCTTTGATTTATGGAACATTGTAAAAATACTGTCAGCTTTAATACAAGTATTTCCCACTGTTGGTCTCTTTTCTTCATTTTCCCGTCTGTTCGTTTACCGTTTTGTATAGCATTTTTACAGTTTTCTCATCTTTTTCCGCTTCATTTTGCTTCTTTCTGCCATTTTTAGCCTCTTTCTGCTCAGTTCCGGTGTTTAGGCACCCCGGTGCAAATTTGATATGAATCCCCAATGCCAAACTGAATGCGAATTAAGAGTCACAAACGTGTAGACCTGATTTTTACGATCATCACCCATCCTTATAAAAATATATTGACAGGATGGAGCGATACCTCTTACATAACAGTGAGAGGGGTGCAGTCAGAAATTATCCCCACAAAGGAGTGTTTGATCAAATTGTCATGCATGGTTGACCAAGCTGCCATCTGTCAAACTTCATCAGATGTCCAGTGTAAGCGAGATCTTAAAAACCACCAAACCGATGCAAGACATTTATGACAGTGAATTTGTTCTTGTTTTGGGTGTCCGTAACACATTTGTACGTGTCATATAAAATAATACTTTTAAAAGGATGTCAGTATTTACAGATTTTTCTTGTTTGTGAACAATAAAAAATATCTTACCTCCCCATTGGAAATGTTGATTGCAAGATAGATATCACCAAAAGAACCGCTACCGATTTTTCTAACAAGTCTGTACTTTCCGGCGACATGGAACTCACTTTTAGCATTCGCCATTGTTTGTAACGGGTTTGTCGTCATAACTTGTGAGAACAATATACATTTTCATTCCTAATCATTGTTTCTCTTACTTCCATTCGTCTGTCACAACACAAACATGACAAAGACAGCGCTAGGAACTATGGGATTGTTTTCATCAGTGAGATCATTCGGAAATTCTCGGACGTATTCGTGAATTCTCGGCTTAGCAGCTGCGTTAACGAACACATCCGACAAATAACGAATGAATAACATTCCGACAAAATAAGAATGGCGCGAACATACAAAACTATTATTAACAGAATCATCCAAAAATCTTATGATAATGACGTATACTCTTAGAACAGATTACTACTTGTAAAAAAAAAAAAATCACTTCATTATATATATTTTTTTTCTTCTTCCTAGGAAACATGCGGACATAGAGGTTTAGTCACTGACAAAAAAAAAAAAGACGTTTTGTGTACAATTGTATTTTGAAATATTAAACATATTTTGATTAAACTTGTGTCTTTTCATATGTAATTTAAACAAAATTAATTTAAAAAAATATATGTGTGTCAAAGAAAAGTGATGCAGAGGTGGATAAACTAATAAAACATTTTATGGGGCCTTATACATGAAATTTAATTTTTAACTTATTATCAAAGACCTTTTCAGTATTAAATTTCTTAATGCCATCTTTGGTGCCCCTGTTTTAAGATCAAAGGATATTGCCACTGTCTTTAGAATTACAAGTAAAATGGATTTTTGATGACTTATTAAGATCCTGCATTAATGAAAACTTTTAATGTATTTGGTCAAAAGGTAGGACAAACCTACAAAATAAGTTTCCAAAATGCTTTGCACGTAAGTTCCAACCACTCTTTTCAAATACATTGTACCTTTATTCACCAGTGTGAGATGTTAAGCAACATCACAAATATAGTAACAATTCAAAGAAAGATGATGTAAGTTTTTATTTCTGTACAATATTTACACAATATCAACATAAATGTTGCCATGGTAATGAATAACTTATCAAAGAGGATCTAACTAGTTTATGTACACAAAAATATACATCATTATGTGATACACTGTCACCTAAATATACACACAAAATACACACAGGATGAATTAAAAATATATTTACACAGTCTGATATAGACAAAATATTTCTGTGTCTGTAAAACATTTGATTAATATTGGCTTATAGAACATATTCAAAACATTTTTTAATTGTAATATGCTTTACAGGGACAGAAACATTTAGTTTTGTTTGAAACAGTGTGTTCTTGGTGGCATGGCAATAAGACCCATCACCTAAGTTTTAAAAGAAATATAGGATCCATTACCTAGGTATTTATTTTTATGATGACTTGGGAATAGGATCCATCACCAAAAATATATTACAGTTGCCAACACGTCAGACAGGCTAATTACTATGCTAAGTAATATACTTAGTCTAATAGTTTGTAGATAACAGGCATATACAGTTACCATGGGCCAGCAGCAGAGCATAACCTAAGCAAGGTGAGAATGGTTTAAGTGAAGATGAGGAAAACATAACCTGAACCTTTTAATGAGCTCATGGTGAATTTCAGATTAAACAAATAATTCTATTTGTTTGGTTAGGGAGAAAATGTTAACGAGATTACATAAATATATAGATGTATTAACATGACTACGTAATTAAAGTTTTCTAGAAATTACATTATCTCATTATTACTATTTTAATTCAGTGATAAATTATATATATCGGATAGCCAGATAGTGAATGACAATGACAGAATGGATTTGTCATGGATTTTGCTGAATGCATATACATTTAAGCATCTAATACTGTTCAGTTTTATATTTAAACAGAGCCATCAAACCAAGTTGGATAATAATTGAATTTGTGAGCAAAAGCTAGCAAGTAAGATCACTAATTTAATAAGTGATAGACTGTGTTGGAATACAGTTTTTGTTGCTAGAAAATGTATTTGGGCTGTAACACTGTGAGAGCTAGAATCTATTCTCTGCATAAAGAAACAGAGGAATAACAAATAAATACATAAGAATAATAATGTTATTAGTCCAGCCAAACTGATTTTGGAGTGAACCTTGCAGTGCAGTCTACTCAATGTTTTTGTTCTTTTTATAATTATAATGTCTGCCGATTTAGGAACTGCATGATGTCACCTTTAAGAAATTTGAAATATTCAATATGGCCACCATTATCATGAAAAATGTAAAAATGTTCCTGAGTCGATATTTGATTTGGATTCGCTAGGGTTATGGGGCGTGTACATTATTGTCATAAACTACAATCAATTATTGTATTATCTTTGAGTCCTAAAGTATGTATTTATACAAAATAAAGACTAAATGGCTTAATACTCAAACAACAATATTGTTTTCCTTTTTTCAACTATAATGTTGGCCACATTGGATTATCTCTAAAATTGTTAACTATAAACAACTGAAATGTATTCCATTGAAATCCTTGAGGCATAAAACCTATATTTAAACACAAAACGTCTATATTGATCTTACAATGATTTCTTAAATTGTTTCCTATATTGGTGGCAATTTTGAATTTTCATATCCCTCTTAAGATGCCAGTCACATGTGTATATTCTGAATCGGTGGACCATGTAGTTATGAAAACCATGAAAAAACCCAGTCAGTAGACTCCAGAGCATTGTTTATTATTTTCAGCTGGGCTATATCACATCTATACATTAAATAAAAACATGATCTATAAATTTTAAAAATAAGTAATATGGTTTATATTATATAATACAAATGCAGAAAATTAAAATTAATAAGTGAAATAATGAGAAAATAGAAATGTTGTATATGATCAACTGTTTAAATTAGCCATTACCAGAAATGAATGCTATACACAATGGGGTGAATAAGAAGTATTCTGTTCTTCGTTGCCAATGAAATAAATATTGCATATTTATTTTTATTGTAAAATGGATATCTACACATCAAGTTTCAATGTCATGTTAGTTGAAATAAAAATTTTGAAATAAAATAAAAAAGTTAATTTTGTGAATTTACACATTTTTAACAAATACTCTATTGTCAAAGAGCCAATTAATTTTAATGTCTAAAATGAAATATTTTATTGCAACTCAAAGCCATTCAAAATAAATTCTACTGATATTTTTATATTCGTTTAGCTTGGGAATCTTGCTTTTAAAATCTGTAATCCAAAATGTTTTTAAAATGTAGCTTAATGCTGATTTGGGTTTATAATGAAACGGTCAATTTGGAAAGCAGAAGTCTTCCAACCAAAACATCAACCATCAAAATTTAAGACTGCAATAGACAATGCTGCCATAAAAGCTGCTGAATAATTTACTTGCAGGAGAAATATATGCAGCCTATTAATTTTCTTAAAATTCTGGTTACAGTGCTATAGCAAAATGATTTAGATGTTTAACAACCCACAAGTACAAATAAAAAATACTGGCTACTGGGGTTCAAGAAAAATAATTTAGGGAGGGCAGTTATGTGCTGTTTTAAATTAGTCTAAATTTCAAGGTGTGAAACCAAGATGTCATTAAAGAGTGGAATAACAAACAATTCCATCCAACAGTAATATAATGCCAAATAAAAATTACTGTTTTTGGTTTAGAATTGAATCGGCTTTATTTTTCTGTTTCTTTTTCTTTTTAACCCAGACTGGCAAATCCATCAATGTCCAGCAATAATTCTGAAATTATTCAACATTCAACTCGTACACACAAAACACTCGGTATGTTGTGCATCAAACATAAATAAGGCAATAGCAATAATATTAATAAATAACAAAAATATCTGTGAAACATTATTGTACTATTCCAGTTTTAACAAAAGCAAAAACATTCATCAATATTATTTGTAAAAACGTCTACTAACATGTTAACAATGAACAAAATTATTTCAGTTCAACAGAAAACCTGAACAGATATATAAATGATATATTTGCAAGTTTAAGGTCATACATAATATATGTAAGTTAATGACCAGTTACATGGATAAGAAAGCAATTGACCAGAATTTGGTTTTAATAGGTTTAAAACAGTGGTGCCCTGAAAAAAACAAAATATAAAGTCTTGTTTCACCATCACATCAGCAATTATGGGTATATAAAAAATCTACTGGTTTTGGCATATAGGTCTGAAGGCTAAACTGTACTGTACTTAATACAGACTGCCTCTTCATCAAGCCCGTTTAAATGGAAATAAATACTGTTTAAACAAAACATAATAGGTTTATATATTAACAAAATTATATGTCTGTAAAATCAATTGTAGAAATCATGAAAAGCATTGCTTTATGATCTGATTAAAAAACATTGAATCTGGATATACTTAACAAAAAAAAGTATGCATGTTGAAATATTTTTGTTTCATGGGGTGGTCACAATAATGGTCCATTGGCAGCAAACACGTGCACAACTTGTGATGATACTGCACACACACCTTCTCCTAAATGGTGTGGTTATCCAATTCCCGAATTTCTGCCATGAATGACTCCTGGTATATGAAATAAATGACTACTGATTACATACATACTTTCTTTTTTGGTTGAGTATATCTTGAAAAACAGTAAATGCTTTAAAATATATCTTTTTGTTCATTCCACGTGACTAGGGTAACTAGAATAACCACATTATTTAGGCGGTGATCGTATAAAACCAGTAACTGGAGGAGGTCCTGCTGCTCCTTGAGCCACTGACGTCTGCACAGTGGGATAGGTCTGACCAGTTCCCTCATGAGGTGGAGCAGAGTACATAGGTGATTCTGATCTTTGAGGCGAGTTTGCATACTGAGAAAAAGGACCAGGAGCAAAACCTGGTGGAGGAGCCTGGGAGCGCTGTGGACTGAATGCTCCATTTTGTGGTGGAGGTCCGTGTGCCATGGGTGGAGGTCCGTGTGCCGTGGGTGGAGGTCCATGTACCATGGGTGGAGCTGCACTAGCTGCTCTCTGATGCACTCCATCTGGGCCTGGCATCCGTGGGGTTAATCCAGATGCAGCATAAGTCTCTTTCAAAATCAACAAGACTGTGTCTTCAGACTCCCTGCAAAGATAAAATAATCTGGATTAGCATCATGTTTAAAAAGCATAAACTAAGAAAATATTACTGAAAATATCAGTAGCTTTGGGAGTGTTCATTTGGGCCACTGAAATTAAGTTGAAACTTTCCACAATTTGCACCAAACAATCTGGAAAAGTATATAGGCAAACATCTTTAATTTTCCTCAATCCTATCTCTAATTTGAGATTTAAAAATATTTTAGCACACTTGGATCTAGAGGGATTAGATTGTTTTAGTAGCAATAACAATAATATATACGGACAGAAAGTTAGCCTGTAATGAAAAATATTAGAGATAGTGACTATAAGAAGAAAAATATGTTTTCAATTATTCTTTCTGACAATTTTCTATGAACACTTTCATTATCATGACAACCATACCTTCCATAAAAATTATTTTAGGTATTAAAAAATAATGGACAAGCAAAAAAAAAAAATTGATGGTATTTAAAACTCACCAGTAAATTGCATGACTTTGCAAGGCAAACAAGTACTCATTAAAACTCTCGATTGGTGCTTCTTGAAGAACATAGTCTATCCTATCACCAGCATTCAAATGACCCATGTCAATTACTTCTTCTTCTTCTTCAACAGATGACACAGATGCAACTGAAAAATAATAGCACTTCATGGATTGAATTTTAATGTTTCAGAGAGTTCAGCAATTCTTGGGATCCGGAGGACAAAAGGCAGAACAGCAAAATTAATCTAAAATGTCTTTATTAGGCATGATGGAAATGCTGTCAGACAATAGAGATATTTAATCACTGGGACTTCCTTCTTCAGTTAAAGATTATTAACTTCAATACCAAGCTATTTTCATGCCTAAGTTTCAAGCACGCTGTTGTGGGCACACAGCTTAGCTTTATGTGATGTCTTTTTAGTGGGGTGGGGGTGGGGGGTTGACACCACTAGAGCACATTAATCACTGGCTATTGGATTTCAAACATTTGGTTATTTTGATACATAGTCAAGTGTGAGCCAGCCTCCAATGGGTTTTGAACAACTGTCATCAGCTTGATAGTCCAATGTTCTACCACTGGACCACAGAGCCTCTCCTGTTATCACTATCCAGGACAGAGATCAGTATTAGTAAGAGAAATGAAATCTGCTGCCACCATATTAAAGCGGCTACTCTTACCAATAAGCAGTAAGGGTTCTTTTACATGCACTATTCCACAGACAGGATAACACAAACAAAGGCCTTTGTTAAATACTGGTCAGTATGAGTGGTGAACACCTATCTCTGAAACTCGCACAGGACTATCTAGGTAGGTTATCTTGACAATGCTAAATATTTGAATACACGTATTATATAATAGCACTTCTGCTTTTTTCTTTATTTCAAATTACCATTTGTTTCCTGAATTATTTCATTTTATTATATTACACTGAATTTAAAGTTATATCCTTGTTAAATTATCACCAGTATATGTTTAAAGTTATATCCTTGTTAAATTATCACCAGTATATGTTTAAAGCAATATTTTCAAACAATAATTTTATTAAGCACCATTTCCATAAAATATTATGTCAGTTATAAATCACTGATAGGAGACAGCTTTGCAATCATCTGTGATAGTTAATTATGATTTTGAAAAAACCCCAGCTATAGTTTTATTATTTTATAAAAACATAGTCTGCAATTATCTGCAATGATTTATAACTTATTAACAATTATATTACAAATGGGGTTCAATATGATGTAATGAAGTCCATAAATAAAACAATGTCAATTTGAAACTAACCATTATCTTCATCCTGGCTTTCGAAACCCTGGATAACACGGTTCACCTCCTTGTCAACTCGCTGCTCAAGGGAAGTATCTAATGGATTGTCAAAGGTTGAATTTGAGTTTGAGCGATGTGCTGCAGCGAAATCATGTATTGAGTTCCATGTCACTTTGAGAGAGTCAATTATCTTCTGCTTGATGTCAGCACCAACTCGAGTTAAGCTTTCCTTCAACTCTGAAAAAAGGTGGAAGTTTTATTTTTTAATGAGACCACTAGAGCACATTGATGGATTAATTATTGGATATTAAACATTTGGTCATTCTGACAGTCATCATAGAAAAACAACTACATTTTTTCCTTACCAGCAAGTGATATTTTATATACATTCTCAGTGCAGGGTCGTCATGAATTGTATTTAATAACTAAAAAACAGCTGCAAAGATTTTTGATTTGCTCTTTAGTATTTACCTAGATGAAATCGCTTCCTGCCTTTATGGTGAGGCAGCAGTACTGGCTTTATCTTTTTGGCAGCAGGGTTCACTAGAGGCTCCAATCGGTATGCCTGTTACAGAAAGACAAAGCAAACATAACATGTAAGCATATAACTAATACATTTAAAAAAAATGATATGAGAGGGTAAGAAGAATAAAAATTAAATTAGTAATCAAAATACTGTCAGCCTAACTGGTTTTGGATTGTAGAAATCGGTGAACATTTTGTTTTTAAAAATAATCATTAGCAATAATTGCTAATCATGTGTAAAACTAATCAGATATTGCTCATTTTGTTTATTAGAAAATTATTGTGATCTCTGAAATTTGCATAGTAATTTGTAACATGATACTGAACAAAATGTTCTCTAGATATAATTTTGGAAACATTACAAAAAAGAATTTTTTTTTAATAATAAATAAATTTATAACACAAGTAGAAATGTTTAAAAAGGCAAACATTTAAAAATAATTGAGAAATTTTATATTTAGAAAAGAACAAATCAAAAGAGACTTACCACTGGGTCATACTGGAGTAACATGAAAAGAGAAAGAAAACTAAACTGACTTGGTGCAAAACGCATTAATAACAGATATGTAAAATAACATTCTTAACAAATATAAACAAAGTATTTCACCAATTATTATAGAAACTATATCCTTGTGGCTTGATTTACAAATCATCATGAGTATGTGATCAGGAAAAAATGATTATTTAATTAAATAAATTATAATTAGGCTGAATTTAATGCTGATTGTTGCTGTTTATCTTTTTTTTGTTTTTTTATTGTTAAATTATATGTAAATATATTCATTATAAATATCAAGAAAAATAAATATGTCTAAAATTGTAGTATATTTAACATATTATCAAACATATTAAAACCAATTTATTTGTTTTTATAAAATCAATCTTACCGGATGAAAAATGTTGAAAACATGTGGACAGTTTGGTAGTTTGAAGTCTTTCCCCATGGTATCAACACCACGAACAGCAAGGAACACACCAATAGGTGACCCAAGAGCAAATAGATTGTTTGAGTGAAATTTGAGCTGTGGGTATTGCACATAAGGTTGTCCTGTGCCTGCCAAGCCGCTGATGAACTCAACAGAGATACTAGGAGATCGCTGCAATTCTCTGTAATAAGTAAGATAGTTACCGATACATCAAAGAAAGTAATATGCATCAAAGAAAGAAATACATCAAAGGAAGAAATTAATCTAATAAACAAGATAGTCAAAGATACATCAAACAAATAAAGGAGAACAATGGTTAATCAGTGACTATTAGGTGTAAAAAGTTTTTTTGTTGAATGACACCACCAGAGCACATTAATTTATTAATTAATGACAATTGGATTTTAAATATTTGGTATTTCTTCACACGAAACCTGCTATATTTTTCAAAAAAGGGATCTTTCATATGCACTTTCTCAGAAACAGGAAACCACAGTCTTTGATATAGCTGTCAATGGGCACTAGTATGTACAGGAATAGACCCAATCACAGAATGAGTCCACCAACAGGAGGGGAGAGCGATTTCTTTTTGTAACCATTAATCATTGATATCTTTAAATAAAAATCTTAAGAAATCACATTATTGCAGTATAGTTACTGAACTGTGTGAAATAAGCATATTCAATTATTGTCAAGTGCCCATCAGCTGTTGTATATCTAGGTGTGTTGGCACTATTAAAATAAGTAAACTTACGATTTGTGTCTTGCTAAAATCATTTCATCATCTTTCTTTCTAGCTTCCTCCTGTAGAGCTTGCTTCTCCGCTTCTTTCTTGGCCTGTACTTCAAGCTCATGTTTCTTCTTATCCTAGAAACAGAAATAATAAAAATTATATAACATACCATATGTTAAAGTTGATTTAAATACTTTTTTTTAGGTATTTTCAAAAATATATACAAAATTCAGAAAGGCCAAAATTTCAAAAATATATGTCATTAGTTATATGTCATAATGGAATTATCTAATAAAAACTGTGGAAGAAAGCAGACAAAAGAAACACTTATTTCAAAGAGCACTGACAAACATCAATGGAGCTAAAACACAAGTGACTGTTCATTATTCAAGCAATGGACATTGTAAGTGAATTCTCTGAGGTATATTTTTTGCCTTCTGTTTATTTTTCTTTTTTCTTTTTTTTAATTGTTAAAATTAATATTTTACTTTATGAACAGAAAAAAAGTAAATAAATATCACTTAGTAGCACTTGTACTTTATAGTGATTGCTACTTTAGAGACCATTGATTAGGATGAACTCAATGTTGGATTAAATTAAACACATGATCATGTGTATTTCAGAGTGATCGTTTCGAAACTTCCCTCAGCAGGTGTCATAAAAAATATCTACCAACTGATTTTGATGTAACCGAGTGGATTTTCAGTCTGTGTTCTAGATTTCCAAAGGTTTGCTCATAGTCTAGATTTGAAAATCATGTAAAAACCAAAACTGTCTTACAATAATTGGTTCTGTGTACTAATTTTCTTGTTTCTAGCAGATTATCCAATGATTAACTGCATATAATTTCTACTATTGATGATCTACTACTGAATCATACTCTTCTCATTTAAGCCGATATACTACCACTTAACCAAATCTAGCTGAAACCAGAGAAAGGACAAGACATGATTCTCATGGTAATCAGTCAGTTGTAAATAAAACACCAACCACAGCCTCCCGTTCTTCCTTGAGAATTCCTATCAGCTTTTTCCTTGGTCCCATTGGCAAGCCAAGATCTTTCAAATCAGACTCACTACACATTTTCTGTAAAATAATGTTTTGAAAATCTTAATATAAATGATCTGTGATAACCTATCACTATAAACAGGGTACCAAAGTAAAGTAAGTTAGCAAGCTCTATCCGTTATTCTGTTTGAAGGCCTATTAAAATTTACATAGCTTGACAATATTATAAGGTTATTATACAATTTAGTGTCCAATATGGAATTTTATTGTACGAGTTCATGATGTGGTGTAAATCTGCATTGGACGAGAGGCCATAGGCCCTCGAGTCCAATACAGATTTTCACCACAACATGAACGAGTACAATCAAATTCCATATTGGACACAACATTGTATAATAACCTTTATAGCATACATCTGAAAAGTAATTTATTTATTTTTAAAGGTTTAAATGAAATATTCCTTTCTGTGTCCGTGAAAACCTAACATAATTTACATATAGATTTGTGAGTTAATTTGAAGCACCTAATTATTAATTGTCTTGTTTGACTTGACTGAATGTTTATTCGTCAGATATGACATCACACAACTTGCAAATTATGACATCATGATAAATAGGGAGAAAAATATTTACTTTACATTGTGTTTTCACCTTTTTTTCACTTATTTCAATTTTTACCCCAATAATGAACTCTTGACGTTTGAGGCTACAACAAATAAATTAAATAGGTACTAACAGCACTCGGGGCTTAATACAATAAATGTCCAATAAAATAATGAAAGATTAATATAGCGGACTCAGTATTTTGATATGATGTGATAGAAGTATAACACTTTGTTCATTGCCGACTTTAAAATATGCCATGATGGTATTTTTGAAACGTGTTTATTTGATCAGCAATGTTTCAGTGGATTTCATTTATATTGGACTCCCAACTATGAAAATACTCAATGATAGGCCTGTAGGGTTATTATAATTATCATTTTCAATAAATAAACTGACGGCTTCATCCGATAGCATTTTGAAATTGTGTCCCAGCTCATTTTTCAACAAATCCTAACAGAATCACTTTTGATTCCCACAACTTTACATGACAGGAATCTATTAGAATCAATTTTTTTAAATAATTATTTATTTTTATAATGTGCTATGTGACTAATTAATTCAAATATTTATCCCAAGAAAACCAATGTAATTAATTTTATATTTTATATTTCTAATGGATTTTGTCTTATCATCATCTGAATAATAAAAAGAAATTTCAAGATTAATTTTAGGGGAATCTAATTTGATTCCAATGATTTTCAATGAAGGAAATCAGATTTTTGCCATGAATGGTAAAATCTTCACCTTGAACTAGACTGCTACAATGTTTTAAGTGTTATGAACTGCTACAACCCTACCCATAAAGTAATCCACCAATTTACAAACCAGGGATTCCATGTCAATCTGTTCCTGCTCAAAGAGGGCAGCCTTCTCTTGTAGACCAACTTTTGCAAGAAGATCCTCCATAGTCAGTTCATCTGTCTGTTTCTCACATTCCACATCAGGCAACTGAAGACAATTAAATATAAATTTATAGAACATTCAATATATAAACATAAAAATTCATTTTTAAGGTCATTATTTTTTCCTGGTTTAAATAATGTCCAGGTTATTATATGAAAAGATGTTAAACATATATTCTACTATGACTTTGGAAAGTACTGGATTCTGATTGGTTATCTACTTTAAAAACCTTGTAATAAACCTTCATTAAACTATCTCTAAATGTAAATAGACCATGTAGGAATTTGAATAGGTGTTTACAAACATGACGTCAGTATTCTGCTACTTTCCAAACTGATGCACCAAACGTAAACACAAACCTCATTGGCACTGTTTGAAAGATTTTCTTCTAGTGGTTTGTCCAATTCAACTTCCTTTGCTACCTCTTCATTATCTTCCTCTTCCTCCTCCTCCTCCTCTTCCACAATACATGCTCCTACCTGTCGCTGATGCAGCAGCAAGTCAAACAAGATGGACGAACCTAATAAATAAAACCATATTCTGCTAGGTAATTCAAAACAAAAAAGGAGAAGAATACAGTGTGTTCTCATGAAATGAAAATAAAGGAGATAAACATTGAGGGGTGTGTGGTGAGTTCGAGAGGGGGGGTAGGGTTAGATAACAATCCTGCACAAGGTTAAAGATATAGCTGGCATGGGCAAGGATGCTAATATTGAAGACTGATATCATGATTCAGCCTTGCCTATGCCTACCCATAGGATTGGTGGAGACCTATCTTGTTTCACCATAAATGAAGAGTATATACTTATAATACAGACAGGAATGGCAAAATAGACAACACACCTTTGTAAGCCAGTGTTTTATTACAGAAAGAGCTCAATTTGAAAGTATAAAAGTCATTTGGAGGAAATAAGCCAATAAAAATGCAGAAAAATGAAAATAAAGGAGATAAAGAAGATTTGTCCTAAAAAAGGAGGAAATAAAGGAGATCTAGCAGAATCATGAAATAAAGGAAACGTGGACACACTGGAATATGGTTAAACATGTATTTAGAACCCATTTACGGAGTACCAAAAAGAGGCCTCTCAAGCCAGGTTATATTATACAAAAGAATATGAACTGAGCAAAATTAATGGTGGCCAATTAAGATAAGTAGCTATTTAATAATGGTGGTCACATAACAAAAGCGACTAATTGTTTAATAGCATTGGACCAGTATTTTGCTTAATCAGCGGCCTTTACGTCTCGAATATAAGGTAGTTATAATAGTTGTAAACAGAAACAGTTCATTAGCTGAACAATTACCTAAACTGTGGCCTGCAACAGAAACGGTTCCATTGAAGTTTGGGTTTCGATTGGTGAATATTCTAAACAGTCTATTCATCTCTATTCCTACTGTGCTGGTAATAAGCTGCAAGAGAAACATTTCAAATAATGTAAATTATGAAATTAATGGCAAAAATATGTTGGTACCTAGGGTGGGGCAAAGCCTTTTTTTTGCCGGTCTGGGACAGATTCACAGTTTTTTGAGACCGTTTTTTTTAAATGTGCAACTTTTGGTTATTTTTAGCAGTCCAAAGCCTCCATCTATTTTTATTATTAGAAGAATTTTCATTTACTGTCTGTTTCTGGAACTCATTACTTGTTTACTTTAATCAGCAGGTAACTATTTAGAACATTTGCAACGGTCCCAGATATAATAAACATGTGTCAATTACATTGTTGTGGGACAATAAATAGAGAAGATGAAATGGTGAATACATTAGCTGTATCCCTTATCAATTTGAGGTTAAAAGAAGTTCACTTATGTTACAGTCAATTAACAAGCTGATGAAAACTGTGTGAAAGTTCTGCTTGTCCAACGCGTTACTATTCACATCACGACTTATATTTTAATGGATTAAATAAAATGAAATAGAAAAAAGAAAGGATTGGCTATTAGGTGGCAGACGTGGTGTTTTACAACTCATGGTCTTTAGAGGAATCCTATTATTACCACACAGGCTACTCTTTCCTAATAGCTGCAAGGGATCTTTTATATGCACGTTCTCACAGACAAGATAGCACTTACCACAGCCTTAGATAAACAGATTGTAGTCCACTGGTCAATGCAAATGGTATCCACCTACACACTGATTCTTGCAGAGCACTCACTATGGGTTGATGTTAGTATCAATTTTAGTGGCTATAGAAGTTTTAAATATGGAACTAAATCTTGCTACTATACTAATGAATGTTGCCCATACCTGACAGTAGCTTGGACTAGTGTAGAAAAGAATGTCCAGTAAGGTGTCATTAACAAAATGTCGCAGTTTAGCAGCACTCCCCAAAGTGATAGACTTCAACCTCCTGCAATGGAATGAATGATTAAATAAATGAACGAGAACCAGGTAAGTTACACTAATTGCAGTATATAAGTTAAAGACTAAATAATGGAATCAACGATCAAATAAACGAGAACCAGGTAAGTTTCACTAATTGCAGTATATAAGTTAAAGATTAAATAATGGAATCAATGATCAAATAAACGAGTACCAGGTAAATTTCACTAATTGCAGTATATAAGTAAAAGACTAAATAATGGAATGATTAAATGAATGGACGAATACCAGAAAAGTTTTACTAACTGCTGTATATCAGTTAAAGATTAAATAATGGAATCAATGATCAAAATAAACGAGTATCAGGTAAGTTTCACTAATTGCAGTATATAAGTTAAAGACTAAATAATGGAAAGAATGATCAAATGAATGGACGAATACAAGATAAGTTTTACTTATTGCAGTTAGGGGAGCAACGATATACTGGTATACCGCGAGACTCACCGAGTGCAATACATACCGCAATACGGTTTCGTGTATCGCAATATACCTACTCAACGTGTGTCCATCTCTTATAAAACCTATGACTATGACAGTAAGTTAAAAAAAATAAATGTTAAACTTAATTAAAACATATAAATCTACTGTGTCTATATATTCTCCTTTTTCATCAGAATTTGGTACAGGTCCGCCTGCCTGTGAGTTATGTTTAGTAATTAGTACATGTATGACAGTATTAAAATATGACTTTATCAAATCTAAGTAATTAATCAAACTGTATTGCAATATATCGCGATATGGTTTTGGCCATATCATTGCACCCCTAATTGCAGTATATCAGTTAAAGACTAAATAAACTTAGACATACTGTACTGCCTGATGACAGTAATAAAAACAACACTTCTTATAAAAATTCAATTTACACAAATGTGTTTTAATGATTAAAAATTAATGTTATCTATAATTCCTTAACTTATTTCTTTAAAAAAGCTGAATTATAAGTTGAGCAGTGTTATTATAATTATATACATTTAATATTAATTAGTGATTCAATTGTATTATGTCTAATTTTACATTTAGTGAATATTACAAGATGTACAAAGTCTTACTTATCAACTCCAGTTTTGTCTGAATGTAGTGTTGCATGCCACTGAACTGGCAGATACTCCACCCGGTTGATTCGACCTTCAGCTTTGTAATGGCCAAAATGAGTTTTAATCAGACCATGAGAAATAGATCGGAAATCATCAACTGAAACAGAAAATCTATTTGCTTAGATAATATCTACATATTAAATAATAATATTAGCATAGAGACAATTTTAATAGTCCCGCTCCCAATTTCAATTAATTTAAGCTGATTCAATGGGGAAGACTGTTGGTACTAATACAGTAAGCACCCAAATTCTGTTGATTTTCAGTCAAGAATGCATTGGTAAAATCAATACTGTCACCCTTGGCAGACAAACCAATGGATCCATCCATTTAATACATATGTATACAGATTACAAATTAACACTGCCTCCCATGTGATTATTTCTGAAACAGCCCATACCTAAATTTGTTAATGATAAACAAAGTTTAAAATGTTATAAAAGCCTCCTTATATAAAATTATAACCACCAATTTATAGAGCTTGAAGCACTTTTAATTATTTCCTTTGCATCACCTATTTTAAATGCTTCTTTGCATTAACACCATTTTTTAAAAGTTCTGTAATACCCCATGCAGACTTTTTAAGGTTTTATCTTAATTTAAGAGACAACATTCTATCAAACTTCCTAGTAACTACTAACCACAATCTATGACATTTCTAAACTTGGCATCACACGTAGCACCAATTCCATGAACAATAAACACAAGGTGATCTATCTGGGCAGGTTCCCCTGAAAACAAAGACAACACCATAATTTAAATAACTTAAATATTCACACAATCACTTAGCATAGATTAACAGGGTACGACAATACTAATTTTTTTTATTCAATTTAAAATTACAAAACTATTTTTATATGGTTAAATTTTGTTCTTAATATAATAAAAGCACAAACAAATATAATGTTTAGAGAATAACTGGTTACTGTCACAATATATCAGATTTGCCAGGTAAAGATCAAAATGTGAATGCTGTGAGCTTGCCAAAACAGATAAGTGGAACCAGGTTTATGTCATGAGACAGGCCAAAAATACAGAAAATTAACTAGTCATCATATATATTGCATTGAATTTTAACCTGCTCAATGAATTCAAATTAACAGTTTTCTTGGTCACTGGAATATCAATATCATTAATGTCTAAATATCTGTTCAAAACAAGTAAGTGACATTCAAACGTAACAGTGTAAAGTTTATAAAAATAGTAGCTAGTAGCTAAGCCAAAGCAATATGACACTGCCATGAAACGTTTATGTCTGAATATGAATACCTATCCAAATCCAGAAAGTCACTAAGGGTAGAGATAGAGAAATTCAAGTTTATGATTAATAAATTCATTAACACATGTAAAACCACTGATGTTTTGGATTATCTGTGACTCCAGATCAAGTATCCGGTCCCATTTCTGTTGTGTGGGACCTAAATCTGCTATTCGTGTTGCCTGATGAGTCCCACACTTGTTCGATGGTAGTAATGCATGTGCTCAGTGCTGGGCATCAAAGTGTATACATATTTTCAGATCTGTATTATGTTTCATTCTACACTTGCTCATATCTGAATTTAAATATCTTCTTCTTATTGTGAACAGTATAGAAACATTGTATTTAGTGATGTCTCCCAATATCCCAGGCAAATGTCACTTCACATACAGCACATAAATTAATGTGTACAAACTACACTTAATATTAGAGTGTTAGGTTTAGACGGTTTACTGAATATTAAATATTAACTGTCAATACCATCTTCAATAGTTTCAAAGTCATCAACTCCTCGCTTTACAACTCTAGGTCTCATCTGATCACCCTGTAATTGAACAAAACAAAAACATTACAAAGACTAATAATATAAAAGAAAGCAACTGTTCTGTACAGAGATCAACCATAGGTCAAACATTCATGTTACAAATTTTATTACCAGAATAACAATTATAACATGGGGAAGACTTGCTTTTTATTAATTTATCAAACTCATAATTCTTAACTGAATGTTGAACAAAAAATAATTTTGAACTTGAATACTTAAAAATTATTCAGGAGGTACACATTTGTTGTAGTGCGCCTCAGTAGTAGGACATGGGATTCTCAAGCTGAAGACAGTGGTTCAAAACCTTTTGGAAGCTGATTTGCACTTGACTAGGTGTCAAAATTACCAAATGATTGACATCCAATTAGTGATGATAAGCAGTCTTAGACTATAAAGTTATTACTAAGTGACAGCTAAAGGTTTGAAGGATATAGAGAAAAGAAAAAATATCAATAATAAATTACTAAATAAAATACAAGTTGTCAAAAAATACATGCGCATTAACACAAAATAAATTCAAGAAATGGCTAAAATTTACTCTTTTAGATATAAATTACCTTTTTAACTGAGAGTTTAAGTATGTCATCCAAATAGGATCATATTTAAATTATCTAAAAAAATATGTATGCTCAGTATAAGCAAAAGACATATGAGAGACCACACCATTCATGCTGAACAAACACTCAGAGGTGATACATAACAATTAAATTAACATGTGACAACACTGATATGTTAAAGGGGCAATATCAGCAGCACAAGGTGGCAGGCTTCCTAAACATATTTCTGTTGAAATCTATTACATTTAAAAGAGTAACTATACAATATCATTATTTACATGTCCACAACAGACTACAATGAATTAACATAATTTATTAACAGAAAAATTATAATTTCATTGGGAAATACTTCAAAATGAATTACAAACATTAGTGGCAGTCCTCCTAGTAATATTTGTTTTGAAATAATTATTATAAAGAGTATATCCTTTGTTAAATGTATACAGCAAGTTACTATCAATAAAGAAATATATATAATCCACTTGTAACTGTGCTAGAGCATCTTTAACCAAAAGACAGATCTGTCCAAGGCTGGCTTTCAATTCATGATTTCCTGTGAGTTTTCCCCACTGACCTGTATAGGTGGGTATGCAAAACTGTTTTTCTTAAGCAGCACAGTTAGTACCCACATAAACATAAAGGCTAGCGTGTATCAACTGTTACCTTCCAACCATCAGCTGAAAACCAACCTAGCATACAGACACGAGATAATAGTGTTTATATAAAGAGTTAATAATTGAGCAAATTTTCACAAATTTCCATAATTAATACACAGAGAGAGTTGTGGAACAGGTGATTTATTCTGTGGTAAAGACCATCTATTGCAGGGTATGAAAAACATCTTTTGTAACAAGAGTGAGTTTACATATGATATAAATGGAAACGTAGCCAACACTGTATGGTTTTCCCATATTTTAACCAGCCCATGAGCAAAGTAACTGGTGCAAGTTAGCCTTTTCATGTTAATTTCATAACCTGAATGTTATATTACGACAGAATTACAAATATTAATTGAAAATGGGTGAAATTTTTTGTAATGTTACTGAAAGGAAGAAAATAGCAAACCAAGATTCTTTATTCATGTTACTATGAATAACAAAGCTGATTATAATATAAAGTATCTGGTCATTAAAAAGGATTTGGTAAATTAAGTAAAACTGTTCTATATATTATAATATTGGAAATTAAATACGTGAGTAAACAATAAATTGAAAAAGAGAATAACATTCTACTTAAGGAAGAAAGATATTTATTATTGTGCATTTATTAGAAATCAAATCAAACCAAAAAGTGATTAATAAATGTGGTGCTTCTGTATGTACATGTAATTATTTAACGACTCCCAATACATGAAGTTATGACAAAGTCAAATTTGCAGTTATAAACTGAATATCCGATATTTATTTCAATATCTGGATCAAGCAAAACTAATTTCTACTGATTTTTAATCACTTGCACAGAACAGAATTTTCTTAATTTTTTGTAAATTAAGTGTATAGAGTTACGGTTTCACTGTGTGATTCAAGTATCTTTCTTTGTTAACTGTTAACAGTATTTTGATATACTCTCTTGACTAATTCTTTTACTAATAGGACCAAATCGCTGTTGGTGAAATTATGACACGTGCCTACTCATTTATTGACAAAAACATAAAAGTTAAAATACTTTCCCAAAAAGACACAATTATTTTGAATTTTAAAACTGTACCCTTTTTTCATAAAGGCACATGAAGGCTTTGTTTTTAGAAAGGTAAACCTATTGGTTTTTTTTGAGATTACAAAATTGTGGTACTTAAGGAGATGTGATGAAATAACAAGATTCCTGCATAAAACAAGAGGATTTAACTGACATATTAAAAAGCATCTAATCCTAACACTCTTCTTCAAATAATTTAATGCTACCATGCAGCACCCTATCCCAGCACTTATTGAAATAATCTAAATAAACTGCACCCCATCCCAGCACTGCTCAAAATAATCTAAATTTATTAGACAGCACCGCATCCCAGCACTGCTCAAAATAATCTAAATGTATTAAACTGCACCCCATCCCAGCACTGCTCAAAATAATCTAAATTTATTAGACAGCACCGCATCCCAGCACAGTTTCAAATAATCTAAATGTATTAAAAAGCACTCTATTCCAGCGCTGCTCCAAATAATCTAAATGAATTGGACAGCACACTATCCCAGCAGTTTCAAATAATCTAAATGTATTAAACAGCATCTCATCTGACCCAAACAAATTGCAACTACATCCCACTATCTTATCACAATGAACACATATTCAGACATTTTGAAGAAAGGAATGTTTATTATCAACAGACAGAACAGCACATACTACAGCTACTTAAATACTAGTGATGAATAACTAGTTGGAATGGAAAATAGATAAAATCCTACAGCTACAACATGGTTAGAGATTATTAAAGTTTAGCTCCAAAACATACAATATTTTTTTTTAACAAAACAGAGGGAGAAAATAAAGGTCAGAATTAAGAATATTTTCAAGCAAACCTGGGGGATTAGATATTTAGTGTTCCCAACTTAATAGGTAGATTAATCTATGAGTGTGGTAAAACAATTTTTGACATACTGATCAAAGATTTATACTCAAAAATGATATCATGCATAAAATAATTCATACAACGGTAGAACTCACCGGTAAGGTGTAAACACTCTGATACTGATAGAGAAAAAACATGGATGTCAGTTTTGTCAAATTGATGAATATAATTTACATTGGTTTACACATGACAAATAAATCTGTTTGTAAAAGGGATGTTGCTTTTTAAAGATAATTTTATAATTATTATAACGTTTTTTGACGACTCCACTAGAGCATATTGATATATTAATCATAGGCTATTGATGTCTAACATTTGGTAATCATGACAAGTAAATTACCACTTTTACTCTACTAAAACATTAAAATAAAACCATGTGCTCAGTGAATGAAAAGGACAATACAGCTTCAGTAAGCACTACAGACCCATCTATTTTAATAACAGTTAAATGAGACGAAATGCAAATATGTTTTATAAAAAGATAGACAAGCAGAAAGTGATATGTATTATAAGTGACTGGTACAGCATACAACACAAGCATGAGAAAACTGTTATATATCGTGGTGCAAGCACTGCAGTAATATGTGCAGTTATACCTTAGAACACAGATCTATGTTAGAGAGTAATGTATATACATATGAGTATAAAATATTGACATGTTGCTGACAAGGTAAGAAAGACAGAACACAAAGAATAAATAAGCTTACTTGTTGCTGTCAGTATTGTATGATGATAATAAAGTAATAAAAAAAAATATACATATATAAACATGTTATGCATATAGTAAAAACATGCATGATGCAAAACTAAAATGTTGTGATCATTTTCTCTTTTTTTCTTTCTGATATGGTTGTAAATGATTATAAGCACAGTTTATAATAAAACTCCTACAAATATGCAATCTTTTGTAATTATAAATTATAACTGGTGAGAAAAATTATATAATCAGGGGTCAAAATCAACAAAAATATAAAGAATTGTCATTCTATGTTTAAAAAGTACTCTAAAAATAAAGTATCATAATATTAAATTATACATTTGGTATTTAAATTAGTGTCTTTCTTTTTAAATAAATGCAGATCTGGCATTTCCTCAGTTATTTTTAATAATAATGTTAGGACAAGGAGGCAGCCTTTAAAATTTGCAACTGCATTTAGCAGTGCAGCTATAAAAGCTACCATGTAATTAGTTTAATAAAAGCTGTCGTGTTATTGTTTTATGGCAGCACTGAATTGCTATTCCAAAAATATAAAGTATGTTTATTTTCATGAAATTCCCAACGCAGTGCCAGAGCAAAACAATTCAGTAACAGCAATTAGGTTCGATTGTAAACGTGTCCAAATTCAAGGGCTGTGGACGAGCAATGGAATGGTGTCAATCACTGACAAGAGGGTAATTCTATGCAATATTTTGTGTGGAATAGTTCTGCAAAGGCTGAAATTATTGTTTCATAGCAAAATGGATGACAGCTTAATGCTACAGTTATGTCAATATTTATTGATATTTAAAATAGTTAATTAAGAATTTTAATAGTTAATTTTGTATTAAATATCCAGCATCCAAAGTGACATGATAGTGGGTTGTTTATGTTTTCTTTCAAGGGAGACTATTTTTAACATACGATTCAGTAGTATGGATGCATTGCAGAAAAATTAAAGTCCTGATTATTTCTAATTAAAAAAGAAAAAGAACATTTCTACAGTTGTTCATGGATTAAGTTAGTTTTGTAAAATGTACCTGGACATTCCCCCACTCGTCTGGTTGTGAGGTTGCCTGGAAGTGCACAATGACATTTGGGCTGTGCATAACAATCGTCTCTTCACCGGGAAACTCAAGTCTTTTATGCCACAGGTTAGTATAAATCGCTTTCCTGTATTCTTCCTGAAAAATAGTCAAAATAGTACTCAACATCTTTTTATTGTATAACAAGGTGCCAGACACTATATTTTTGACACATGGTTCTCAGAAGAAACCAAACTGTAATTCAGAGATGCCACACAGGTTATTCCTTTTGATTGCTAGCAATGGTTAATGTACTATGCAACAGACAAGACAATATGTACCTTTGGTATGCTGAAAGTGAATCAATCACCTATTGGGCTACAAACTGAAATTTGAAATGGCTTAGTGTGTCTTTTGATATGACTATCCGACAACTCATAGAACTTCAGCCTAATAATTTCCAACTGATCTATGTACCACTTTCTTTTAATACTGAAGAAAAGACTCACAAAAATAACAATCATTGTAAAAAAAACTACTTTTTTCAAAGTTCTAACCTCTAGTCTATCAGCAAATTCTTCTTTATATGGAACATATCTGTTATCTCCCTCTCGCTTATAGAACCATGTGCATCGTCTCACTATTGTTGCATCTTCATCCCAATAAACCGACGAACGTAATCGCTTTCCAACATTCACATCATGTCGACCACCATTGGTTGATATTATTGTGTTTTCTGGATTCTGCCTTACACCTATCCAATAAGCAAATATTAAAATAATTATATATTAAATACATATGATAAAGTTAATAAGTGGACTAACAAACTGAAAAAAAATCATCAAAAATGGGCAACACAAATACAGACTGGTGCACAAACAAAATGGCCATTTTCACAAGTTTAACTGTGTGGAACATCTTATCACATTATGGAAAGCAAAGAAAATGGTTATCTAGGCAAAGTTTTGTTAATTTGCTGGTAAACATTTTATGTAGCTTTCTTTTTTATAGCCAATACATTCAGACCTGCCTGCTCAGGAATCTAGGTCCCATAAACATTACTTCTCAGGAAATCTGACAAATGAATTGTACATTCAATAATGTTGCATGTGCTGTAATACAGCCGTTTGGACATCATGTGACTCTTGCAGATATTGCGCCCACCATGTCTGATGCTAAAGTTATGGAACTGACCACCGACAACTTTAGCGACAAATTTTGTTTAAAGGACAAGTGAAATATAGCCAGTTTTGTGGTCATTATATTCAATATAAGTTTAACAATTTGTTTGAATAAAATAACGTAATCATGTTTTAAAACGAAATAAAACTATATATTAAAATTTACCGGCATTCGATAGTTTTCGGAATCATTCGTTAATTTCCGTACGCTGTTTCGTACGCGATTTCCCT
>JAULBS010034507.1:0-10178 GCA_032355785.1 Symmetromphalus regularis
TATAAACGAATAAATAAATAAAATGAAAATATTAATTATTATAATCGAACGAATTAATTTTCATTGACTTTAATTATGATGGTATAAGGGAAACAACTCATATTTTATCACTTCTCAACACAATAGAAATAAAATTATTCTGAAGGAAATGTGTTTTAATAAAATAATCTTGAGTTTAGAGCTATTCAAAATGGCTTAAATTTTATCCAAAATTTACATCTTATTAACTCTTTTTAAATAAATGAGTTTAACAATATATTTTTAAAATGTTCTTTATATCTAATGTTTATTGTAAGCATAATTGCAGTGGTTGAGACTATTGTGCTTCAAGATCACTTAAATTTTCTAGTCTGAATTTTGTATTAATATACATGTAATATATTTCTTCATAGCAATTATGATTTTTGATTTTCGTCAATAGAAATAAAAAATAATAATAAAAGGCGACACAAATTTATAAAGTAATTTTGGTGGTGTTCTACATTATGTGGACAAAGATAAACAATCACAAATATCAAGTGCCGGGAGATATAATTGACAATTTACATTTAACAAACAGTATATTATTAGCATTGTAAACGTTTAGATATGTTCAATTAATTGATACCTAAGACTTAATATTGTCGTGTTATATTTAATATATTTAATTCTAAAATATGAGGTATTTTGGAAATGCATGTACTTGTTTTAATATGCAATAACATGATAAATGAGCGGTCCCTTCAAAACATTTCAAGATGGCGGAGGGAGGTGAAGACGATCCTGACAATCCGTTTTCATTTAGTAAATTTGTTAAAAAGAAGGAAAAGAACACACAATTATGTGAACAGGAAATTGAAAATAAGGACATTGATGATATATTTGATTTGCCTAATGACCCAGGTGATCGAAGAAAAGAGAAAACCTTAATAGTTGCAGATGAAGATGAAACCGAGGGTGGGCGTTTGTATTTAATATTTATAAAATACATGTAACAAGCTAACAATTGACGATTTCTTTTTCTTTCTTGATGTTTCGTTGTGCAGTCGGGATGATTTCACATTATGCATATAATATATTGTTTAATTTTAAACATTGTTTATGTCATGTAGGCACCTATTATAATTATTATTAAATTATAAAATACTAAATTGCTTCCTGTTCCGAAATGCATGAGATTTTGCTGTAGTGTATTTAGTCAATATATAATGGTAGTGAGACCAGCATTATCACTCGAGATGTGTTAGCAGTACAAGTCAATAAAATAGATGTAAAATATTTGCATAAAAGCGAAAGAATTCCGACCATTCCAGCATAATGTTTCAAATAATCTAAAGAGGATTTTTTTAATGGGGCTTATATGGAACCCTAAAAGTGACACTAACCCTAAGACTGATCCAAACTAAACCCTTGTTTTTTGTTCTTTTTTATAAACTGGAATTATCATTTTAGATCTTTTTCAGTTTCATTATATTTCAGTATGCCCATTTATACATTCACAAGATTTTATTCATAACACATTTTCATTTTTTCTTTTCATTCTAGAATCGTTGGTATCCTCTTCATCCAAAAAGAAAAAAAGTACAGAGAATCCATTTTCTTTCAAAAGATTTTTAGCAAACCCAACAAGTACATCAGGACGGTCTAAGAATGTTGCTCCAGATTTTGCAACTGATCTTCCAGACTTTGTTCAGGATCATTTCAGTGGTGATGGTCGAGGAAAGACACTGCATGTCAATGACAATGACATTGATCTTCCAGACCTGTCATTATCATCATCTCCAAGAGCTAATTCTGATGACATTTTCCCGACACAAGCTGTTAGTTCGGATGTCAGTAACAGCCTTGATAACAGTTTTAATAGTGACAATGAAAGTGCTAGTGTTCTAAATAGACATACATTGCCGTCCAGGCTTCCAGACTTCCTGCCTGATGGAGTTATGGGTAGTTCTGGGTTGCTGAATGACAGTTACGATAATGCATCTAATTCATTATATACTTCAAGAAATATGTCCACGGTTGAAGTCAGTGGAGATACAGAGTTGGAAATAAGGAGGGTTGGTTGGTTTGATCTTGTTCATTGAAAATTAAAAATAAAAATAATAGTGTACATAAATAATAAAATATGTAAAAAAAAACTAATGAACTCCTAAATGTGTACAAAGGCAGTTACATGTGTATGTCAAGTATATTATTTCATATTTTTGTTTGGGTTTTACTGTTTATTGAATATGCATAGATTATAAATGCAAATTGTCAAGTTAGTTGTATATGGTTGTATATAGCTTTAATTCAAAATGAAAAAAGTAGCATAATCAACAATTTAAGTAATGATTATAATAATTGCCAGTGTTCTCACACTACTTATAAGTTGAATGTGAAATTTTTAATTTTGGACTTCTCTGGTTGTTTTTTATTAAAGGTATTTAATCCCTTTTTGAACAGCTGCGACGTTTAATATAATTTATATAATTTAATTTTAATTTTTGTTTTTTTCTTTATGAAACAGTTGAGAAAAGATAATGAAGACTTAAGATTACAATTAGAAGAAACAAGACATTTAGCACACACAGAATCAAACAGGTAAGTAAATCTGTATAATTAATTTAAATCTCATATTATAGACCCAGGCAAAAACTGTGGCATCTAAAATAACCAGAAATATCTGAAATTGTGGCCCGATCCACTTAAAAGCACTGGGCTAAATAAATCTGGATTAATTTATAGAAATTTCAAGCTGAAGATAGTGGTTCAGACAGTCTCACATTGAGTAAATGTCAAAATTACCAAATATATGACATATAGCTGATGATTAATAAATTAGTGTACTCTAGTGATGTCGTTAAACAAACAATAAACAAAATAATTATATCTGAAGGCCTTTGTTAAAAATAACCATTGAAATAACTTTTGTGAAGTCACAGAGGGTGTGATAAAGATAATCTGTCATAAATAGTGGCTTTTGAAGATTGATAACTTTTATACCAGCATAAAATACAGTATAATGTTCAGTAGCTAGCTTATCTGCTGGCTTGTATCTTCAGGGTGTCAGAATTGATTAAGAAGATGGAACGACAACACCAGAAAGAGGTGGATGAGACCAATGTGATGGAAAGGGCTGTGATGCAAGTGGAAGAAAATCTTGTCACTACAACGGTAATGTGCACTTACATGTATCACTCTGTATGTAGTATACAGTACTATACAGATCAATGTATGTACAGATCAATTATATACTGCCCATTTATATGCACTAGTTAGTTGGTTTCCAGTAGGCAGATTTTGAAATTGGCTGAAATTTCTGCCATTCTGTTACAGCAACAAGCTAAAAGATTCTTTAGCTCAAATTAAAAGTTGTTAGCCCAGAACAAAAAAATATGTATAAAATTAATTTTTAAAAACCAGTCAGTTTTTGGCTATAAGTGTTTTTAGTCATTTACAACTGTGGTGGAATCAGTTTCAAATAAAGATTCTTGATTTATTCCTCTGTTGTATCAAAACTTATAAATTTCTTCTTATTTGTTTTAATTACAGAAGCGAGCTGTGAAGGCAGAAAACACTGTATCGAAACTTAAGCAAGAGATCAAATCTTTACAGGTGAGATGTCTGTTTAGGTCAAATTTAAATTTGTTGTTGCATATCTTTCATTCATGGTCATATTGCAAGCAGGAGAAAAGTGTCAATTCTGACTAGACTTTAGAGTTAATTATTTTTAAAGATAGAGTTTTCACACACAGGAAAGGAAAGGATTGTTTGTTTAACGAAACCCGGCACATTGTTTATTCAGTGGCTATTAGGTATCTAACATATGGTATTCTGTGACTCATGGTCTTTTAGAGGAAACACGCTACACCACTGGTCAGTGTAAGTGGCTAACACCTACCCATTGAACCTTTGCAGACCACTCAATTGGGTTGAAGCCAGTATCGAGATTTAAAATCCCATGCCTCGACCGAGATTTGATCCCAGTACCTACCAGATGGTCATATGGTCATTCTGAAATTTACATAGAGGAAACCCGCAGCTACCACGTAAGCTACTCTTTCTAATAAGCAGCAAGGGGTATTTTATATGCAGTGTCCTTAGACAGGACAGCACGTACCACACCCTTTGATGAATCACTTGCGGATCACTGGTAGGAATGGAAAATAGCCCAAACTGCAAATGGGTCCACTGAGAAGGATCGATCCGACGACCTGATCGGTTCACAGGCAGATTCGCTACCATTTGAGCTAAACCCCGCTCCCACATAGGCTAGCAAATATAGAAACCATACTTTTAGAATACAATATGTACACTGTTTCAATGTCACATAATTTAGTTTGAATTCTTCTTCTTCAACACAAATACTAGTATATAGCCTGTGTTTCATTTTCAAAAGTTGTTTCATAATTATTGTTTCTTTTGGAAACACATGCCAAAATAGACTATTCCATAAATATTCCCTCTAAAAAGTCATAGTAGACAATTGCTTCTACTTGCTTTTTCATTCAGTAGAATCATATTGCAGGTATGCAAGGAAATTATTGAGTCTTTGTCACCCCAGTTGGCACTCATGATTGGGAAATATTTTTCATAATTTTTCAATGATAATTAATATACATTGGTTTAACCAGGCATTTCATTGGATCACTCAGGCTGTCATGACCAATAATCTTGCCTGTACTAAAAAAGTGCAAATGACATCACTAAAATTAGAAAAATGTACGTCACATCATCCATAATGTTATAGGATAGCATTTCTCTAAACTGCTGAGCAATTAGAACGTTTCAATAATAGAATGATTAAAAATGTCTGGCAAATGTAATAAATAGAATATCAAACTTGTTACCATTTATTATCAAATTTATGTCCCTCGTGAAATAATTTTCCATTGTCACTTGCTAAAGTTTGTTACAAAGAAAAATTATTTCACTCATGACATAAATTTTATAATAAATGCCAACTCATTTAATTTCCTCTATTTAAAAGCAACGTTTCTTCTCTAATTTTGTAGGAAATTTTATTAGTGCTATTTTTATTTCATAATACACACTTGTTTATACTAGTTTTCCATTCAACAGCTTCAAATTGCATCACTGCAGACAGAGAATACATTACTCAGCTCGGGAGACCAGGGTTTGGCGGATATTAGAGAACGTACCAAGTATGCATCAGAACAGCTGGCAGCTGCAGCTAATGCAGGTGATCAGCAGCTGAAGTAAGAACATGTTACAAGTATATCATGCGCATCTTGAATTGGGAGGTTTTTGTGTGTCGGAAGTGAATTATTCTTTCCATTGTATCTTGACTAATGAGCCCAAAATATGTCAGAATTGTTTTAAAGGGGTCAATATTCAAAAACATTTCCCAGATCCCGTTTAATGGCTTAATGTTTTCTTCTGTGCTCAGTTTCTGATTTAACCGATCGCAATCTTTCCTACCACCCCTTACAAATATTTGTGCACATTTCCCTGACAATATTGTATCAAGACCTTGTAGTATACAACATATACATAGCTGAGTCGTGTTATCTCCCTTCTTCCATCCAGCAGAACACTGCTAAATGTGATATTAGAATTACCTCTCTAGCCATTGCAGTTATCTCAACGTTCAACTTTGCTGATGTAAGATTTCTGGAGTCTCTTTTATTTTGCAAATACGACCTCAGTAACAAAATATTACAGATTTTGGGAATGCAGAAAATGTTACAATTCTGAATTTAAACCTATGACATGTTTAAACTATTGTTAAAATATTTAGGGATCATTCACAATTATTAACATTTTTCTATTCATACACAACAGGGTTGAAGCCTGCATATGAATTTAAATTAATCATTAAATTGTTGATTACAGTACTACCTAAAATCACTATTTTAAACATTAATTCCATTTAATTAGACCCTCATAAGCCGATATTTAATTTTTGTGCTAGAGGGTCATTAAATAACCGTACAATCATCTTTATACTCTGCGTAAATTTGAGCCTTAGTGATAGGACATCCAACCCCTGCAATTAAGAAAATGTCCACGGCAAAATAAATGCTGTGGAGAAATAGTGTCCACAGCAATTTTGGCGTAAAGTATACTTTATTTTTAATAATAAGAAAAAAAATACAGATTGAAAAAAATGTTAATCCGCAGCAAAAATAAGTGCTGCAGAGAATGAAAAACTCCGTGGCAATCTCCACAGCATTGCCAGTTGCCAGACTCCTAAATTCAAAACCTGTCAGATATTACCAAATGTTTCATATCCAATTAATCAATGTGCTGTAGTTAAACTAAAAAAGAAGGAAAAAAATGATGCCCATTAGTTGACATGTTAAATACATTAAAAACATAAATATTGCTTGTTGATTTGTTCAGCTTGAGCCATATTAAAAAAAAAATGTATTTTTAAATTAATGTTTGTTAAAATAATACACATGCTGTATTTACTTTATTTTTCTTCTCTCTTTTTTTCAGACAGCTTCAGAGTGGTGTTGATAATCTTCGTTTATTATCCCAAGTTTTGGCTTCGATTGACAAAGTTAAAGACTTTATTCCACCCAGTTCTGAACCAACGGGAGATACGTGATGAATAACTCTTACAGCCTGCGATAAAAATAATTTATTTTTGAATGATTTGATGCATTATCAGAGATGTCGTGAAGAGCAGAAATAATGGGTGAAAATGAAATTATAGGAGTTTGTTGTATACTAGAAGTGCCACAAAGGACCCAATAATGAAGACAGTTCTAACCAGAGTTTTTGTAGACGGCTTATCACAGAATATTTTACTTTGATACATGCTCAGAGATGAGGTGTGGAGCTTCAGGGGCCCAATGATAGAAAGTCGGACTCTCAAGCTGATGACAGTGGATCAAAACCCATTGGAGGCTGGCTCACAAATGATTACATATCAAAATAACCAAATGCTTGACATCCAATAGCCGACGATTAATAAATCAATGTGCTCTGGTGATGTCATTAACTAAAATAAACCCCAAAAAAATGCTTTGAGATGTATTGTAAGCTATGTTTTTAAGTTAAATGATACAGTTTCATTAGATGCCACTGGTGGTTCTAAGAATTTTCAAATGGGAGTGTATAATGTTTTTTTAATAATTTTTACGAGCATGCATAGAATTGGGGGTTTGGGGAAAATGCTGCCCATGATTTTTGTAATTTAGACGGCCTTAAAAGCTTAAAGTAGCCCTGTAAGGAAATTTTTTGAAATAGAGGTATCCTAGCTGTTTATGTGTGTCTGGGAGTATGGTCCACCATGAAATTATTTTTAATTATGTATCCTAAAATGCTATTTCCTAGCATATCAATAACAAAATCAATTTTTTTTTTACTTTAGACAACTGGTTGGAAAAAAAACTCTGGTATGTGCTGTCCTTTATGTGGGAAATATAAAAGATCCATTACTACTAATTAGAGAGAGTAGCTTATGTGGTTGTAGTAGGTTTCTTCTATAGACCATGAGACACAAACACTGTATGATAAACAAAGTGCTGGGGTGTTGTTAAACAAACAATTCTTTCTTTTGGTAGCCTATGTTCATTCAATTATTTCTGGAATGTCTGCCACGTCTGATATATCAAAGGCTGTAGTATGTGCTGTTCTGACTAGAAAAGCGTATGTGAAAGATCCCTTGCTGATAAGGGAAAATGTTGCAGGTTTTATTCGTAGACTGTGTGTTAGAATTACCAAATGTTATCATCTAACAGCTTATAATTAATATGAACTAGTGCTATCGTTAAACAAAGAAAAACATTTCTGGATTTTTTTCTTTTTTTTTTAAATGATATATTCTCTAAATATTATTATTATATATTGGTTTGACCCCTCCCCCCCCACCCCAGCACTAAAATAAACATTGTATATTGGGGGTCAAATTATATTAAAACTGAAAACATTTTACAATAAATCACTGCAAGTATATACAATGATGGTGATTTTCAATAAGATAAATTATATTGAATATAATGATAAAATGTAATTCTACACATTACATTACTGCATAAACATTTATATCATCTTCATCCTAGAGCCATAATTATTTACTGACTGAGAAAAGATGTGATTCATATTTAACTATATGTATGTAAATATTGAAACTGCTGAGAAAAGATTATTCGTATTTAAATACATAATTATGTATGTAAAGATTGAGACTGCTGACTGACAAAGGATGTGATATGATTGATGGGGATGTCATATGCATATGGATGTAATATATGTGTATGTGTCTAAGATGTGCTTGCCATATGACTTATTTACAAAGCATGATAGAAACTCTAATGGTGGACAAATATGTTTACTAAAAACAACTGCTTTAGACTGTGGGGTCTGGTGTGTTCACCACATACAAACTTGGAATTTATTTCTCTGCTACATATTGACAGGATTACAAAATGTTAGAAACATGAATGTGTGGAAATACATGTGTATACCTGTATGTACATTATTATCCATTTACAAATTTTTATATGCCTTAATTTATATACTCAACATAATTAATTAAGGGCCAAGGATATTTTGGTTATTTTTGCTGATATATTATTTTTATCTTTTTGTTATAGCCAGATGTCACCAGTTTTAATAGTGAAGCAATATTCAAGATTTGTTTGCTTTGTAAAGTCAATAACATATATGTTTGGTGTCATATTTAAATTTTAAAAAGCCAAAAATTTATATTTACCCTTAATTAATTTTGTTGATTATATATAAAAAATTGTGGTATTTACACGTAGTCTCCAAATGTTAAGAGTAGAAATACATGTGATATATATAGAGAATACTAAATGAGGTTCAGTATAATACCATTTATATTGAGAGTATATTCAATCATGCAATATAAAATACACAATTTGTAATATATAAATGGTATAATACGGGATGTCATTTAGTATTCTATTTATTACCCCCTCACCTTCAAAGGATATATTAGAAAAACTGTAAATTCAAGTATTGTTGCTTTTGTAATTTCAAAATAACATAATTTGTTAAATGACATCATCATGTTGTAAACAACACATTGCATATTCTCACTGTTCTTGCAAAATCATGTATGTAATAATAACAAAATTGTTCAGGAGAAGGATGTAAAACAGTCTGAAACATGTGATTTTGAAATTACTGCCTTTGACTGGCTGATCAAAATAAACAGCTAGTCAAATGAACATATACTTCTCCAAAGCCCCTAATGACAACAAAAATGCTATTTATAGAAATTTAACACATACCATACATGGTTTTGCAAGAGCAGTGACTAAATGATACCTTTATATAATACATATATTGGGCAGTTCCAGCAATTGTGGGGGGGGGGGGGGGGCAACTGCTGTGACGCTAAAAATATAGGCCATTTGAAGTAATGTTGCTTAGGGTTTTACAAGAAAAATGTTCATTGCCCGAAAATTAGGGGTGTGTGCGCCGGGTGTGCCCCCACCATGGAACTGCACCTGCATATCTTTAATGAGTGGGTAATAAAGCTTAAAAAGTCTGGATATGCCTTAGTGATAATGGTTTTGCTTTCTTTACCCCTGTGGTTGAGGTTATCCTGATATATCTTAACATAATTTGTTGCTGTATTGTTTTTATATGTATATATACCTTATGTGCCAAAATGTAATAAATCTTAAGTTAAGAATTATTAATATTTTTCATTATTTGTCTTTCTCATCTTTTTGCTACTTTTGTACTACCATTTGTGTTTTACTGCTGCAATGTTTTGTCTTTGCTATATAACTCAATACAATGTTAAACAACCAATCTTTCTTTTCCTCAATTCATTACAGTAGCGTATTATATGGACAACATTTAAAATATAGTGCTTGCTGTTTTCAGAATGTAGCGTATAAATCGTTATCCTAAACTTTGGTTTGAGAAAAATTATGTCTAGGAAAAATTGGATGTGTTTATTTTATTACTATTGTTTGTTGTTGATGGTTTTGGGACCTTTCTTTTTTCTTTTTTTTTGAGGAGGGGGGTTGTTTCTTGAGGTTTTTATTAATTTTTAGAGGGGTATATTTTACTGTTATACAAGTACTCAATACAAGTTTACAAGAGTCACCTGTTTTGTCATAAGGAGTGGGATCTAGCTCAAACGGTAGCATGTTTGCCTGTGAACCGGTCGGTCGTCAGATCAATCCTTCTCAGTGGACCCATATGCAGTTTGGGCTATTTTCCATTCCAACTAGTGGTCCACAACTGGTTTATCAAAGGCC
>JAULBS010034518.1:0-10177 GCA_032355785.1 Symmetromphalus regularis
TAGCCATAATCAGATTTGATTAGCCATATTTTGTAAAAATTAGCCAATGGCTAATTTGGCTACCGAGAGCGCGAGCCTCGAGTATATTACAAATGGAAATATAACGAAAGAAAACGATTGCAGTTGAATTAAAATGGCTACTAACAAGAATGTTATGGTGACAAAAGTCATGCTGTAACCTTCTATTCAGCTTTCAAATAAAACAAATTAATATTATATTTAAAGAAGAAAAACAGTTGGTGGGCTGTCTGGACCGAAGGTCTGCAACTCCGGGCATTGTCTTGGAACATCACAGTAACATAATATAGTTAACTGGCCCCTCCTATGAAATAAATATGAGCTTAAATATTTTGATGGAATATTTTGTATAAGTGGGTAACCATGCTCCTTGCCAGGATAAGGAAACCTTGTGTGTCCAAATTTTAATAGCATATGATCATGAGAAACAGGAAACTGAAGCCATCCTGGATTTTGAGGCCCCATGCTGCAGCCCACTCGGCCTATATGTAAATCTGGTACTGACCATGCTAGAAAGTTTTAACATAGTTCAAGGTTTCAGAAAACCCTGGTTATGATGGTGGTATTTGATCTTAAAGGTCAAATTTAAACGAAAAGCATCCTCAGAGCCTACACTTTCAAAATCTAGTGATTAACATGATTTATAATGAATTTAACGAGTTACAAGTCATGCCCATTTTAAATTAATATGAAATTGGTATTGTAGACAAATGCAATTTCCTTCATTTTGGCATAATCCTGAAATAGTGGTAAATATAGTTGTAATCATTAAATACTTAATGTAGGAAACAATAACTACTGTGCCAATAATTTCAATATCATTTTGATCATGGTGGTTAAATTGAAGTAAAAGTAAAGAAGAATCTAGAATCAATGTATGAACAATCACTTCAAATTTGAGTGTTTTCTCTGTAGATGTAAATTAGTGCAATAAGTCAGCAGGATATTTTATCAAAGATAACATCCACAAAGCAATTTACCAACTTTGGCTTTGACTTTGAAATGCAAATATTAGGTTAAAAGTTTAGTAAAGGTCAATTTTCATGAAATCTCATCCCTACTAAAGTGTAACATGATTTATGGTGATGTAAAGTAAATTTACATTTCAAATTAATATAAAATTGTGACAGAAATTATCTGGTTACTTTAAAGAGGGAACTAAACAATTTTTTGTATGACTCCTCATTTAAACCTCTCGAAATTGAATGGCTTGGCCAAAAATTTGGCAATTTTGACATGTAGTCAGTGTGAGCCAGCCTCCAACAGGTTTTGAATCACTATCTTCCGCTTGAGTTTCCAATATCCTACCCCTGGACCACTGAGGCTCACACTTCATATTTATTAATGTCAACCATTTTAATTGATTCTTACCAAATGAGATATTGTTGCACAAATGAAACATGAGGTACATGTGATGTCAAAATTTTAATTATAAATAGTGTACTAAATGTAATTTTTATGTTTATATAAATTTGTAAAAGATAATATCTTGTAACCTTGTTGACAATGACCAGAATAGAGAATTCTCTATTACCATTTGTCATGAAGCAGGGTGAAAGAAAACATAATACTCTTTTATCTTTTATCATTTATAATTAAAAACAAAACAAAAAAGCAACCAACCATAATTAATACAGAAATAAATATGTGGGTTGTGGTATGGAAAGAACTTGCTTGAACCCAGAAAATTATTCAATTCAATTTAGAATTTGTCTTACGCATGGAAGGCCCATTAAAATTTAATATATCCACATCCCACCCACTTACATTTATTTCTGGAATAACCTTTGTATATAGTGAATACAAGCAATACAAAATACTGACCCAATATATTTACACCCTCTGAAATGTAGGTACTGAAAGTCAAAATATTAACATGTAAGTCAAAGTATAAAACACTATTGTATATACAGTAAAACATTTGATACTAATACATCAGTACACACTAGAAATTAGCAATACTGAAAGGATTAAAAGGAAGGGTACTTGTTTGTTTTTTGCTAAATGCAAAGATATGTATAAATGTTAAGGTTGTAGCAAGTATTCATAGCACTGATCTGGGTAAGAAAATTACAAAATTAATGTTTACTTACCAAGTCACCATGAAAATTACTTCACCAGATTAGCTTGATAAGAGAAAACTACTAGGAAGCTATACCAAGGAGCACAATAGTTTAACCTGGTATATGCACATACACTGTATGCATGCATATCATTGAAAACAGGTGGAAAAAAAAGTCAGTTTAAAAATAAATTTTAAATTTGGAATTAATCTCTAGAAATCTTTAAACATAAGTATCATGTTTTGGATGTCACAAAACTGTATTTGATATAATAATGTTAATAGCTGAAACAAAATCTTGGTGTATGCTTCGGAACCTGTTAAAATGCTTGGTATCTTGTGTGTGCCTGTACTATGATAATGTCTCCCATTCCCAAAACCCTTTCAGCATTAGTAAAATTCAGTGACACCACTTCAGTTATTTTCAACAATACCTGTATACATAAAGAACATGCTTCCAAACGTGCTATCCCACAAGAGATTGTGTAGAGAGAAATTTGTTTTGATTGGTGGGGAATATAAACTTTATACTGATCAAAATATATTCTTTAATATGGTATTTATGCTAATGGTAACATGAACAGAGCTTGCCTTAATTCAATGTGTAAGCATTAAAGCATGTGATAAAGTTATATACATGCTTTAAAATAATTTTAAAGCACTTAATTTGATGTTTGCTAATACTGCCGACATAAGTGAAAAGAAATGAAAAGTGTATATTACATTTTAGAATCGGACTTATACTAAATATATTCTTTAAGTAATAAAGGAAGGCACCCCAAATGAAATATCTTTCAAATACATCGTTTAACAATTTTTTTTTAATTACATTGGACAGAAATTCTTTAGATACTATTACTTATATTATGGACTAATGGTAATCTGCAAAACCTGATGTTTCTTTTTGTGCTGGGACTAATAGTAACATTTAAAAAATACCCCCATTTCAGATTCCATCCTCCAGTTTAAATATTGTTTAACAATACAAAGTGTACAAAATATTTTAAATAAAGTTGTCACAGTACTCTGAGAATTTGACCAATTTTCTTGCTTAAAATTAATTTACAACAGGTAATGCTAATAATATGAAGAAATGTGCACTCATACTATCAAACTATGCACAAAAGCAGCAATAACTTTTGATGCTACTATCAATAACAAAAAAAAAACTATTTCATAACTGTCAGTAAGTGAAGCATTTAAAAAATATCCTAATATTTCAATTTTTTTCATCACATACAAAATGAACAAGCACTTGTATCTAAAAAATTTAATTTTAAGTATTATCTATTATATATAAATGCATTCCAGGCAAGTTTATATTTTAAATAGTGTAAACACAAAACACTAACTTTATATCAATACAGTCTAATAATCTTGTATATACAGTGTGTCCAAAGCTTTTTATAATGTTTTGTTAGATTTTAAAATCATCATTTTCCTATCTTTAATGAAAAAATTAAATATATTTTTTGTTCTAACATTCGAACAGACCAAATAAGTATCTTCTAAGAAATTTAATTGATAATCTAGCAAAAAATGCACTGCTGCCACATAAGCTACTCTTTTTGTTAAGATGTAAGTCGACTTGTATTCATTAATTTTCCCACCAGACATAGCCTTTGTTATCAAGTTATTGAGTACAGGAAATTTTTTTTAAATCAGCTTGATATGAATTATGCCTCTAAACTGAGCTATATCTCATTTTGTTTATAGAATATACAAAAAAAAAGTTTGTATTTATAAACTATCATATTCAGAATTGTGTAGAGAATCACTTAACAAGGAGATTGGCGTGGGATCTAACTCAGTCGGTAGAGCATTCACTTGAGGTGTTTTGGTCATTAGATTGAAACCCATCTATTGACTCATTATTTGATTGGGATTATTCCTGTCCCAACCAGTGCCCCACCACTGATATATCAAAGGTCATGGGAAAGTGTAAATTAAAGATATCTTTTTGCTAATGGAAAAATGTAGTGGTTTCCTCTCAAAATTAAATGTCAGAATTGCAATATATTTGACATCAAATAGCCAATGATTAATAATGTGTTCTTGTAAACAAAATACAAACATTTTTTGAATATCAAGTCCTAACAAAACATCTGCAACATTTTCTTATTCTGAACAGTTTCCATAACAACATTTACAGGTCATCATATCTTGCTACACAAAAACAATGCATCATAATGTTATTAAGTGAATATCACAAATATTCATAGAATATTTTTAACACTAGTTAAACTAGCAAATGAAATATTTTGCAGTTTTAAATACCACAATATCATGAATACATGTATGTGACCACTAACCAAAAACAAATGTGTAAACACGTTTTCATTTGACAATCAATAGCACATTTACACAATACAAGGAAATTTTACTGTAATACAAAAAGTTTACACTAACAGCAGTTTTAATTTAGAGACTGGATTCAAAATATAGCTAATCAGTTGGAAACACATTACATATGATAATCTATATCATATTTAAAACATGTATTATAAACAATCACAAATGAAGTTACTGTATCAATACAAAATAATTAAAAATAAAGGCAATTTCATTTTCAAACCAGTATCTTTTCAAAACAGTTTTTAGCATGGTTACCTTACAAAGGTAATCTAAGAACAATAAATATAAAATTCTCTTTCCAATTGTAATTTTTTTTAATTTTACTAGACAGGAGTTAATTAACCAAAAATTTAAAGAATAACAAATCTGGCTAACAAAATGGTGTAAGCATGGCACCAAAATTCTTATAAACATTTCAAAACAATATCTTGTCACATCATTGCCTTTTTTTTGCCACTCGCTACTGTTACTATTAAATACAACAAACATCGTTCCCCTTATCTTGTGTTACCTGTTAATATTCCCTACTTATTTTGAACAGTATACTAACATACGTTTTTTTTCTTCTCTAACATCACAGTAAATGGTTGTTTTAGTATGCTGTATACAGTTCCTCGAGGGCATCTGTGATGTTATTCATTATAAACTGACCATCTCAAAATGTCTGCACACTACTAAAAATCAACAACAAATTTTAAAATCATCAATACATTATCTACCCACACAACAGCCTATCATACACACACATGCATATCAATCTATATATAAACTTCTAAGAACACAGTGTTTAACTCTGGCACTTACATCTCACTCAAAATCCAAACTTCAAAAAAAAGTCCATGCCTGCATGTAATCTGTATGGCACAGCCATGGTATTAAAGTTTCCAGACTGCTTTAGTCCGGAATCAAGGTTCAAATTAAAGACTTCAGCACCCTGCCCATAGCCAAATTATTCAATTGTTACACAAACTGACAAACATTTTAGTTTCTAGCAAATCATTTTTTTTTCACTTTGGCAACTTTTCAATAACTTTTAAAGAAATTACTCAAACATACCTGAAAACTGTCTGAAATAAAATACTTTCCATAGTAAGCCATGGGTGTTGTCATGATGTTAAAGTTTTGAGCCAGAGTCCAAATTCCACAAGTTTGATGTGCATGGGGCCTATTTCATAAGATAGGTTGACAATATTAGATATGAGAAATGCACAACACATTCATTCTTTCCTTCAAACAGAACCACAACACAAAAGCACTTTGGTTGCCAGGCAGGAAATTCATTGAATAACTCATTGATATGATGGTTATAAACATGCAGAAAAATCCCACTAGTGTAATAGTTTTTCACAATTAACATGAGGTTTCTAATTGTAATGGATTATTACTAACATGTTTTTGAAGTGACACAAATCAAATTAAGGTGAGGTCTATGTAACCTACTTGTCAAAATAAAGCCAATCTGCACAGATGATGCCTCATAATACAGGAACTTTTAACATCAAAAAGACATGTTCCAAAAAAGATCACATGTAAAAGGGAGGGGGAGGCATGATGATGGGTATTCTTGTTAACTTTTTATAAACTCTTGCAACCCTTGTTTTTACATCCAAATTTCAAAGTATTTTAAAATTAGTAAAGGCATCACCCTTAGTTAAGAACCCCACTGTGACTATTTCTGGAGCAACACTAAGGACGCAAACAGAATGACATGATCTAAAACAGGATTCCTAACGAGTGTGATTAACATTAGTTCAGTTGTTAGAAAATGACCAGTGTCTCACCACATGAATAAAGGATTACCAACAACATTTCCAATGTAAGGACACTTCTATAAATACTGGGTAGATCTCTACGATTTTGATTAACAGTGGTTCAGTCACTGTTCAGAAGAAATGGAAAATGTTTTACGGTATGAACTGAACATGAAGAATACTGGCACCAGCCAAATATTATACACAAAAACTAACCAACTGTCCTATTTTAAAAAGTATTTCACAAAAATAACACTGGGTCCTTTTGAAAATGCTAATTTTGTTCAGTCTGAGGCCATGGTGGGCTGGCATACTGAAATGTGAGTACACCTACAGGATCATAACATGTTTAGGAGATGAATGGAATATTCATACAGGTTACATTAACACTGCAATGGCTCAGTTAGTTCTGAGTCTGAAAACATACATTGTCTCCAACACTAGACAAATAGATGGATAAGAAACACAGTGAATTAGATGTTTCAGAACTGATCACAAACGGAATTAGGTGACAATTTTTACAAACCATATCTAGAACAGCCATGATTTTAAAGCTGGTACTCAACAACATGGTTAGGATAATCATCACATATTTTATGGGTTTTAGGAGCAAACTTTATTAGTTTTTTTTTCTAATATTGTTTCTACGCATGTACCCTGATAATGTCTCCAATTCTCACTGTTTTAATGTGTTTTCAGTACAGTGGAAATAAAACAAAAAAAACTGACCATTAGGTACCAGGAGAAGAAGAAGTAAGATGAAACTGGTTGTAAGAAATGAAGTTAGTTAGACCATGCAGACCTGGCTGATTTATTGGAAATGGAGTAAAAGGAGGAGTAAATAATTATACAACCATCCATTAAAATATAACACTGCATTGTAATCACAATATTGTGGTTTGATAGTCACACAAATCAAATTCCAGTGTAGTCAACATTAGCAAAGCAATTTTTAAAATTAATTTTCTGACCTAATGTAATCATTTCTGAAACATCCCCAAGTCAGCGGTGCTTAACATTGTTTGAAAAAAGAGCGAACAGCCCACTTAACGTCTCATTGTCAAAAATATTTTAACATAGGTACTATAATTATTTATATGAAAGATATTTCTTGTAGCGTGAATAATGATATGAGGACGTTGTCTTAGTGGTCGAGGATTCTCAAGTTTCCAGACACAATCTTGTTTTCTAGAATGGCTCCGCTTGGAATATCAATTCTCTCCCCATGATTGGCAATGATGATAACTGTACCCTGTAAAATATTGTGTACAGTTTTCTAAAATAAAGAATTGTAAATATTTGTTTAACAACACTCCAGCACAAATCATACATGTGGGATAGTGTAATGCATGATATATCATAAACATGCAACCATAACCATATCCCGTGAAATATAATGTACTGTTTTGTAAAAATTTGATTAGATAATCCAACAACATCAGAATCTAAACAACAAAATGTAATTCCATGGTAAGGCCTCTGGAAGTTGGTCCAAATCCGATGACATCAGTGGTTGGCTTTCAAAAATTAATGTTTATGTCATGTACCGACTTTATGTCCAGGCTTTAGATTTACTGAGGTACATAGGAAGAACATAATGTTATACCTGTCCTTTTGTTTATGAAAATGACTTATTTTTACAAAGATAAACCAATTAAAAAAACAATAGGTAAATTTTGTTGTTTTAGAATAGTGATAACAACAACATTTTTTCGTTTTTAACAAAATGATTTTAACATAAAATGTATTTGTTTTATGACTAGATTTCACCTGGTCCTAACATTCAAATTTTGTGGTAAAATCATAGTTGAAAAACAAAACAGAGTAGTTATCTTCTAAACAAATCTATTACAAGAATACTAAATGTACCAATACTGACCTTCAAACTGACATTCTTTCCAAATGTCACATCTCCTGATACAGTCAGATGATCCAGTTCAAGAAGATCAGGTATATTGGCAAACCGAAAAAGAAAATCTTTTACCTAACAATATAAAAAACATTTTATAATTTTCAGTTGTTATAATACTGTTTGAAACTGCTAATGGCATATCTAAACACAATTGTTTTTAAATGAACAATAGGTCTCAGAGCAGAACAAATTGATTTTTAAAGAGCATGTAAACAAACAAATATTTTTACTCCTAAATTTTCTTATATAAACATAAAAGAGCACTGAACAAAATGTAAATACAAAATTAATATAAAAAAGATTGTCTCCGAAATAAACAAGAATTATATATTATGCTATTTAGTTTCCAAAATTGTTTACCTTTTAGTGGTACTAGATCCAGAAGTAAAGTTAATCTTATGTGTGATAATGACCAGTGGTCAACAACTGGTTTATCAAAGACTGTGGTCTGTCCCAACCTGTCTGTGGGATAGTGGATATAAAAGATACTTTGCAACTTATCAGTAAAAGTAGCCACATTAGTGTGGTGGCAGCATGTTTTGTCTCTCATACTAACACCAAGGGTAAGAGTAAGGTACAGATAAAGCAATTTCAACTCACGAGAAAATGGTTTACTGAGGACCTTACAGAAAATATTTTCTCACATAGGATGGAACAGTCTTATTTACTTTTTACAAAACAGTGACTGATTATTTTTCTTGCCTGTTTATTATTACAACAGAAAAACTAAAGTTTGTCAATTCTTGAACATTCATAAAAATCATGCCTACCAACTCAATTAATCATACACACAAAAAATATAGCCCACATTCTGTAGATATAAAAATTTCACCATAAATGTCAAAATTTTATAACCTGAAATATTGGGTTTATCATAAAATATCTACAACATTTATTACAAAATTAAATATTTAAAGAAAAGCCATATTTTTTCTGCAGTGAAATGAACATTAATTTTATGATGTTAGTACAAAGGTGCCCATGAGGTTAGGTGTATTTATACATAGTCTAGACCTGACCATACGAAAAAACGAGATAATCGAATCCAAAGGCAACAATATGAGGTATAATAATTTTAAGAACACAATATAAAATATTGGAAGAATCACAATATTATTTCAGTTTCCCTGTTTATGAGATGAAAATAACACATGTTTAGACATGTAAAGTTGGAAAAGTACTGTATAGCAAATATCATTTGTTGATATATAAGATCAGAAAAGAAAATCTCAACTTTTAATAAGCAATGCGAGTCACGATGTTTGTGAAGCATAATGTGGTTGCACTGCTCACCTTATTGAAATGTGTGCCCAGCTTCACAAGTGGGACTGATGGAAATGAGCGTTTTGGATTCATTTCTAATGTCCCAGTCTTCAAGTGGTACAGATTACTCATACTAATCATGAGATCAGATGATGTCTTCACGGGTAAAAACCTGCTTCTTGGAACATTAATACCTGAAGAGAGAAGAGAAAGCAAAGTTAACGATATGACAGCATGATGTATATTCATTATCTAAAAGCAATACATGTAGGTGTCAAACATATAAATGAAGTGTATGATCTTTTTGTTTTCAGTTAAACGGTTATTTTCACATTTATGTACTTTTTCAGGGAAACCTGTTTGCCAAGCATACCCGATTAATGTAGCATGGAACACATTGTATGATCTACTATAAAGCATTTTGAGACTAGTACTAGTAGTAGCAGATGTTGATAAAGAAGTTCAATTTACTGTGAATCAGGAAGGGTATAGGTACTTAAAGTAAAAAGAAACTTTTAGTATTAGTGATATTTTTTAATGACCCCCATGCCCCCTCACCCCCTTGACCCCCAAGCACAATTAATTAAACATTGGCTATTGGGTGTCAAAATATGGTTAATACATTTCAAAATAAATCACTGTACAAAGGTGATTCACAATATGGTAAATGACATATGATATAACAATAGAGAGAAAGAGAGAAAGAGAGAAAGAGAGAGAGAAAGAGAGAGAGAAAGAGTTTTTGTTTGTTTGTTTGTTTGTTAGTTTAACGACCCCCCAGCACAAAAAAATAAACATCGGCTATTGGGAGTCATA
>JAULBS010034529.1:0-10177 GCA_032355785.1 Symmetromphalus regularis
GAGGTCCGTAAATGCAAATTTGAATTGACGCTAATTTACTAGAATAACGTTAAAAAACATTCGGGCCTTCACAAATGCATCCCCGTAAAGAAAATCCTGCGTACGGGTCTGAACAGATTCCATTAATGACGTTAATCTTGATGAGAACGGAAATAGAAAACTATTTTGAAATTACGAACTGATTTTTAATCTATAAAGATAACAAAAATGGGTAATGAGACGTTGACGGTGTTGTTTACTGTATTTATTTTTGTATTCCTTCGTATTAAAGGCATATTCCCACGGAATTTAAGGGTCTTTGTGCTCTAAATATTAATTACAAATGAAACTCACATGCATTTGTGATACTAGATCTCGCTTTTATATAACGCAAGGAATTTAACCTAAACCATGGTATAGGGAATTCCAAGTCGAGTTTATGATTTATTTTGTCCGTGAGCATAATTCATTATTATTTTTTAAAATATTGATAATAAGCGAGATGAGGTGGTCATGTAAGTACTAGTAGTTCATTGAAGTATTTTTATGGACAAATCAAATGTTTATATTTAAAATTAACTCTTTGTTTGTAAATTAATTAGGCCAAGGGTACGTGGGACTATGCATTTAACATTTTTGTCACAATCCATAAGTATGAACAATAACATAGAAAGTTGATACTCTAAATCAGTGATTTCCAATGGGCGGTGGAATGGTCCAGGGACGGTGAGGAAAAAGTGGGAGGCAGAATGGCATCAAAACCAAGTAATAATTAAAACATTTTTTAAACCTAATACCAAGAAAGGGATGTGTCTTTATATATGTGGGAGCGGGATCTAGCTCAAACGGTAACGTGTCTGCTGTGAATCGGTCGGTCGTCGGATCGCTCCTTCTCAGTGGACCCATTTGCTGTTTGGGCTATTTTCTGTTCCAACCAGTGGTCCACAACTGGTATATCGAAGGCCGTGGTATGTGTGTGTGTGTGTGTGGGGGGGGGGGGGGTGCGTTTGTGAGGATATCCATGGTTTATTTTCGTTTTTAACGTTATACTTGTAAATTAGCGTCAATCCAAATTTCCAGTTATGGACCTCGACAGTTATGGTGGTGCGTGCGCACCCACCTCCCACTCCCACCCCCGGCGTACGGGCGTGTGGTGTATAATAATATAGATTTGATTGTATTTGTCTCAAAATGTATACTCTTTGTAAGAATACCAAACAAATCTCGATAATTGTGAGCAACCCTCAACTGTCAGCCTGTATCGAGATTAAAAAACCAGCCGGAAGTGGGAAAAAAAAGGACAGGATAAAGTGTGTTTTGGTCAAATAGCGGGTATAATCGGCAAATTATCAGTCTGACAGCTATTATCTCAAAATAATATAATTTCGTAATACAAGACTGGAAAAACATCTACTGACCGGGGTGGGGGGGTGGGCTAGTATCAGTAAGGATTTACTCGCCCCCAGCCATTTTACTCGCCTAAGGCGAGCGTTAATTTTTATCCCTGATGAAATCATTGTTTTGGGTCATGCATTTACTGGATGAACGTTTAAATAGCTTTATGTTACGATATCAGAATGATCATCTGATAAAGACTGGATGGGTTGGAATGAAAAATTTAGATTCACTGAATTTATATAAAGATTGGAAAAACATCTACTGACCCGGGGGACTAGTGTCAGTAAGAATTTACTAGTCCCAAACGATTTGACTAGTCTCGGGCGAGTTTTAATTTCTATCCCGGTTATATTGTGATTGTATTATTTTCTTTATTGTCACTGTGACTGTAAAGTGAAACTTATTTTTGGTGTGATTGTTTCATTTCCTATATTATCACTGTGACTGAGTTATTTTTATATTGTGATAGTAATATTTCTGCATTATCACAGACTGTAAAATAAGTTATTTTTAAAGTGTGATTGTATTATTTTCTATATTATCATTGGGACTGTAAAAGTTATTTTTATAGTGTGATGGTAATATTTCATCATTATCACAGACTATAAAATAAGTTATTTTTAAAGTGATTTTATTATTTTCTATATTATCAGTTATTTTTAGTGTGATAGTAATATTTCTGCATTACCACTGTAAAATAAGTAATTTTTAGTGTTAGTGTATTTTCTATATTATCATTGTGACTGTAAAAAGTTATTTTTAATAGTTTGATAGTAATATTTCATCATTATCAGACTGTAAAATAAGTTATTTTTAAAGCGTGATTGTATTATTTTCTATATTATCACTGTGACTGTGAAAGTAATTTGTATAGTGTGATAGTAATATTTCTGCATTATCACAGACTATAAAATAAGTTATTTTTATAGTGTGATAGTAATATTTTCTGTATTATCACCAACTGTAAAATAAGTTATTTTTATAGTGATTTTTATTATTTTCTATGTTATCACACAGAAAAATATATAATTAATTCAAATTTAGTGTTTTAAAGATATATCTAAAGCAAAACAAAACCAATTTTTTTTTATACAAATCTTTTATTGGCTCATAATATATGTAACAAACATTTGTTTTGAAGTTAGTATCAATATAGTGATAAACAAAATAATAATAATAATTGACTGGTCTGCAGTCATTAATATATTCCAAAAATTCAAATGTTTTTAATATTTTCAAAACAGCAGCAAATGTAAAAGATCTTTGTAGAGCATAATAGCATATATAAGAGAAATTCAAACCCAGATTGCTGACACTACTGTGACAGCCTTTCTGAGAATATCTCCACTTTGACAGCAATTATGTTTATGTGATGTCAAATTATATCATATCTTTTGGAATTTTGAGTTTTATTAATTTTAGACAATTTAGCATGGGTTACAGACTAAAATGTCACCAAACTAAAACAGTAACATACCTTCAAGGGGTTATGAAAGCCAGATTTCAGGGAACACTGATAAAGCTATACTTTTAAGGGGTTTTGTTTTTAAGGTTTCAGTGCTAAAATTGTGAACTTAATATTTCCCTACGCCTTAACTCACCATGGTATATGGTTAATTTAATTTAAAGGCATTTCTTGAAACACTTTACACTTATTATAAACTAGAATATATAATTCCACATTAAAAAAATCGAATGTTACTAAAAATAACTATATGACCATGACTGTAAAAAATGGTACAAACGAGGCTTTAGAAAATTCACAGAAAGCATCATTTAAACAAGTGAGTTTCTGTTCATTGTTGTCTGTTTGAGGAGTTCGACTACATTTTAATTTTTTCATGTTTGTCCTCTGGAGTTTAAAGCCGCATTAGACAATTCTCTTAGGAAAGATGTATAAATCAATGGAAATTAGTATATCAGTGTTAGGTAATGCATAAAAACTTTGTACATTTAATTTGACATTTTAATCATCTGAAATACTATCACAAACCTCTTAACACTTGGACAGAGCCTAGATCTACACTCACGAAGTCCCAGTGAAAGAAAAGAAAAATCCCTGAAAAACTAGTGGGGAGGGCAGAACTTTTTCGATCCAGCAACGTCCATGACCAATTGTTTGAACAAGCTTTGTCTATGTATTTGGCATGCGATGCACCATTTGTGACAATGTACACATGAGATATTTTCTGTAGACCGGACTACGACAAAATGAGAAGTTCACACGTCATGTGAACCAGTCAAAATGGTGTTGGTCTAGTCTCACAGATAAGATCTCAAGTGGTATCGGCCATTTGTTTCTGTCTTCTGCACGAGTTTTTTAACGAGTTCGAATTTTTCTTTCTTTTGCGGACTGGATTTTTTATTTTGCTGAGGCAGAAATTCAGTTTTCGCTGTAATCAGAAATGTCAATGAGAAATGGGATATTTTTCATAACAAATGTTGCAGTATCTCTGTAATGAAATGGCTTTGGACTACCAGAAAATGCCTTTTCTTCTTTTATTTTGCAGCCATGGTCACATATATTCATGTATATAAAGTTTTAAACACATTCAGTCGTCTTCTTTATTTTCCAGACTTCGCTTTGGTTTACCTCTTTTGGCTTTATTTGCCGCTCGTTTTTGTTCCAGCTGAAAGAAACAAGAGAATTAATCAAAATATTGCCAATAATCAGTTACAATTACTTGAAATGTACACAGTCCTAAATTTCTCAAGTTTAAATTTGTCAGTCGGAAATGAGCATAATATTAAGTCATATTGAGGAAAGCTTACAGAAATATTTAAAATTTTATTATTATTTTATTAAATTAATTTAGGTGTCGTTTGAGGGATTTCTTTGGAATAAAATATATTTTTTATTTATTCAGTGTCTATAAAAGTTCCTTATAAATGTATATAAATGACAATAACCTTAAAACATTTATTATTATTATTTTTTTTTAAAGTTAAAGAATACAGCATCATCTTATTTTGGAATGCTCCTAAATGGATTTTCTGGATCTGCCACTGTAATTTAAGGAAGAATCAGGTTTCTTCTCTAGACCATGGGTATACCATTCAAAAGAAGAAGGGTTAAATGGAATTCTAATGTAAATAAGCATGAAATTAAGACCTGATCCAGGGCACAATATTTCACGCGAACTACCGTTCTGTTCACGTGTCGGTAACGCAAAATAAAATATATGCAAATCGGTTACGTCGTGACTTGTAGACGTTCAGAAATTAAAACTTGCAAACTTCACGATTACAGGAAAGTTATTCACGCAGACGTACAAGTATTCTGACAAATGTTTCAGACTGATTTTTAGATACTTTATGTGCAGCGAACCAGTAGATAACATTATATTGCAACAGTTGTAACTTGCAACCGGTCCAAACTAAAAATGCTGAGTATAGAGTAGAGTAAAAAAGTTTTAATGAAACGTCCACGGATGCAGGGCACAGCTAAATTATCTGCTGCTATTTCATCTTTAGGAATATAATTATGCCAACATAATATTGGATTGCCTATAATTTTACAAATGCTGAAAATGGTTTCAACATAAACGGTTTTTTTAAATGTTTTAAAATACCCACATCGCAGAATTAGCTTTAAAAAAACCATTTGGTACATTATTATAGATAAAGTGACAGTAGCTTGGACAGCGTAAAACGAAAAACGGAATCTGGAAGTGTCATTAAAAAAACACCCCAAAAACAAACATTGCTAACTCAAGCAAACAATAAAAAAACAAAAATTTATAAATTGTTTTCTTTTTTATTTTGTGTTAACTTCGTTTGAGCTAAAAATTATCTATTTAAAACATAATTTCAACGTAATTTTGACGTAACCGATCAGATAACCTACGGGTTACGCAAACATAATTCACGTATCCGAACTATGGGTTACCTAGGTAAAAATGATGTGAACCGACTTCCGGTTACCTCAGATTTCGAGATATTGTCCCCTGTACTTAAAGAACATTCTAGGTTACCAAGGTTGCATTTGAAGGTCATTCTCAAAGGTTTCGTTGTTGGATCTTGAAGTCTTTAAGACTTCCCCTACCCATGATCTGGAGCTACAAAGACAACATGCCCCATGTCTTATGTACACAGCTTTTCATCACTCAACAAAAAAATTAAACAAGCCCTATCAAAAACAAAAGAAAGTACCTAGTTGGTTGAATTTCTAGTGAGCCCGTCACCAATGCAGAGACCAACCAAGTTTTGAAAATAAAACAGCAAGACCATTACATTCTGTTGTCATTGTTCTGAGTTACTTACTATACATTCCCTATGTAACACCCACTGGAGCATTACATTTTGCGAATTTGGAGTTTATTTATTGAGCTCATGATAGTTTGAAATCGTGTTTTTATTATTAAATATTCTGTGCAATACAGATTACTAGTGTGTGCATTCATTACATGCTTTGAATACTACGGGACGAACATGCATTTATGCTGGGTTGTCATTTTTATTTTTCAAAATGGCCGGCAGTTGTTAATTAGGGATGGAGGGGTTAAATAGGGAATATATGGTATCATAAGTACTGCAAAATCATAATTGCATTTTTCGTTTTTAACCTGACAGGTTACACACCTGTGTTTTAATATAAAACGTATCCATTACACACAAATAAAAAACGTCTTCGTCCTGTACTATAAAAGAAGTCCAATGTGATTTTTGCCAGTATCAAACTACTGGACTCACCTAAAAAAAATTCTCTGTAAAGCTGCAGGAACCCAAATGGATAAATATAAAATTCTGACCAAATAAATGTGGCCTGAAAAGTGTTTATTTTTAAATATTCTGGAAATAATAATATGAACCAATCAAAAGGGAACAGGGGTCTCTAAGACTCAAGAGCTTGAGTCAATTATGCGTGAAATCATGAACGGTACCTGGATAACACAAAGACCGCTATGTCACAAACCACTTTGTCTTCATGTTGCATTGCTTCATTATGCCAAAGACAATGTTTGACATCACAAATATTGTAAATAAAGAATGCACACTTGCTAAGAACAGTGACCTAGCAGTCTGTGTTCCTAAGGCAGGGAGAAATCATTATAAATTTACTTATAAAAAATATGTTAATCCAGTTTGACTCTATTTTCTACAAATGACCCAAAGAACTTAACCCTAGATAAAATTTCCCATCGAGAGCCCCGAAGAATGATACCAACTAAACTTGTATACTTTATTCACGGATCGAAATTAAATACGATGCACTCTTGTCAAAATAAGATTACATCCAAGATGAGACTGCACTACTTAAATTAAAAAAAAAGTGTATTAATATTAATTTTTCAAAATCCTGAATGAACGCTACGGAATCTTGCTAAATAATTTCATAAAGATGCACATTTATTCTGGCCATTCCAGTTTTGTTTGTTGAGTGGAACTTAAAAATATATATCTGTTTAACAATACTCTAGCACAAACAAATATCGGTATTGGGGGAGGGCGTTGCTGGAAGAGGTCTCATTCTTTCACTCAAACAACCCTAAAAATCACTATTTCATAGGCTACTAATCTCTACTAAAGGAACCTAACTCTATGCCTAAAAGAAATACTATGGAATGATCTATTAATAAAATACAAATGAGCACTATTGATGTTTGATAAATACTGTGCAGTCGCATAATACAACCAGAAATGACTAGAAAGTTAAGAAGATACCTTGAGCTTTACTTTTAAACTGGGAGTTATAAATAGTAATACTGTCAAATGGGGCAAAATATCAAACCAGACTAGGTTTCAAACATACTTTTTTTTTCTTTCTTTTTTTTTCACCAATTTTGTGCATAATATTAGGGAAAATATAGGAAATTCTAAAAACAAAACATTGAGAAATAAAGTTAAGAAAATGTTTCTGTCTTATTAAAAATATATCATTTCATATGGAAAATACAATAGTTGTAATTTTCTATATAGTATAACCTCGATTTACCACCTACTGTTGTACCAATTTGATTTTGGCGTTACATCGAGTTGACGGTAAAGTTAGGGTTCCAAGGATGCGCCACCAAACATTATTGTCACGTGATCATCAGAGCGGCTTTTTTTCTTGTACCGCTACTTCTTTGAACTGCAGAATCACTGCACTGACAACTAACACAGTGGTGTTGTCAATCATTAGACAGTAACAAAAGTAACAACTGATGAGCTCAATTAAGGCCAATATACTCCTGTTAAGCCGCTTGATTACAGCTAATTGAAGCATTGGCGATACAACTAAGGGGACTGTAACATATAAAATGTATTTTGTTCAAAAACATGTTTGGCAGATAGCGAGGGTTGCGCTAAATAGAGGAATTAACAAAGAAAACAAATGGTACTTGGAAGAAAGTTGGCGATATGAGAGGTTGGCATTAAATCAGGGGGTGATAAATCGAGGTTATACTGTATTTCTGTTAAACAAATCTACTCTAGTCCTCTCCATCCACGAAAAGCAGAACAGGAATGCACTATTTGCATGAAAATTATTCCAAGTGGAATATTTCAAATGAGGACAGCAGTTTTGCAAATTTTCATAAGCATAGGAGATGGGGTTACAGGGGGGTCAATGGCCACTACCACTTCAAAAACAAAAATTCATGAGATTATAAGCATACGAGATGGGGTTACAGGGGAGTCAATAGCTACTACCACTTCAAAAAAATAATAATTCATAATTCATGAGATTATCAGCATACGAGATGGGGTTACAGGGGGGGGTCAATGACCATTACCACTTCAAAAAAAAAAAAGCTGTATCCAGTTTCTCATTAGGGTAAACATTAATGTGGCATTTTCTTTCAAAACCCATAAATTCGGGCAAAAATCTACCTATCTCTTCCCTCCAAAAATGGTAACCTGTACGCCTATGCATGAGATAAAACAAGTTGCCACTTTCAAGAGAGTGTGAGGCAAGTACAAGAGACAACTCACCTTTAACAGACCTGACTTCATCTATAAAACCTGCATTGTTCTGCATACTTATTGACTATATTCCGCATCAAGAAAAGTGGTGCGTTAGATAGAAAATATGTATCAAAAGGACAAACAACTGCCTTTTAACACGTTGACTGCCGAACATAATATAGTGGGTTTCTTCCCTTTGCCACTACAAGTATACTGAGTCAGCATTGCAATTTATACAAAGAAAAATGTATAATAATTTTAAACATGTTTAACTTCATTATATTGATTTGTAATTCCCCATTGCCAGCAAACTTATTGATGAGTTATAACCATTGCTGGCATCTTTAATTTACTTTAGTGTAACACTAGCTTTACTACGAGTATACTCGTAGTGGCAAAACTCTGACACACATATATTTACATGTATACTCGCAGTTGGCAGTCAATGTGTTAAACTTTATGTACCGTGTACACAATATACAAAAGTTTTTATTTATTTTTATTCTTGTCATATATATATATATATATATATATATATATATATATACATATACTCAACCAAAAAAGAAAGTATGCATGTAATCAATAGTGATTTATTTCACAAACCAGACGACATACATAGCTAAAATTCTGGAAGAAGATAACCACACCATTTAGGAGTTGCGTGTTTGTGTCTGTGTGTGTGTGTGTGTGTGTTTGTGTATGTATATGTGTGTGTAGTAATATCATAAGTTGTGCACGCAGTGGTTTTCAATTATTGTGAAATGGCACATTAAAAAAATATTCAATATTTCAAAATGCATACGTTCATTTTTGGCGGAGTATAGTTGCTATGTTGATAAAAATGTCAACTGAAAAGGGCCAAAAATTGTTAAAAATGCATTCATTTTTTCTCTCAAATATTTCAATATCAATATATTTTCTTCAAAATTGGTGTAAAAAGTTCAGCTTTTATTTTATTTCCAAAACCCTTTTTCTTTTTTTGTTCTACTATCGTAACCCCTGAAACTGCCCACAGCAATCGGCAATGCTGTGGAGATTGCTGCAGATTTTTCATTCTCCTCGGCACTGTTTTTGCCGTGGACTAATTTTTTTTACAAGTTGTATTTTTTTCTTATTATTAAAAATAAAGTATACTTTACACTAAAATTGCTGTGTGTAAAATCCCAGGTATAGAAACCAACGCTCGCTTGCCCCACCCCCACCCCCCTGAACCGAGGTGAGTAAAAATTGCTGGGGGAGAGTAAATGCTTATAGACGAAAGTTATGAGGGCCAGTTGTTATTTTTCCTATCTTAAAATTAAAATGGGGGTTACTACTACTACTAGTGATTTTTCATGGGAACTAGTAACTTTTCAAGGCTACTAGTCCCTCAGGCGAGTCAAAATAATTTCTACCCCTCAATGCCATGCACACTATTTCTACACTGCATCTATTGTGCCGTGGTCATTTTCTTAATCACAGGGGATGCTATCTATAGAAGAAATATTATTGTTAAAACAATAGTACTGTCTCACATGATACTAAGTGTAATACAATGCTCTTTCTAAAGTTCAACGGATCACTTACAACCATGTTGTAGAGTAATACTTTTTGAATAGGATTATTTCAGAACACTTTTCTCCTAACTTCACACGTGGTAGAAATATCAGTCATTTTGTATAGATCATTGTCAGAAAGCCACTCCAAAGAAAAACCCGCCAGCAAATCCTGTGGCCAACACTATGTTGTGTTGTATAAACTTCTGCATCTGTAAAAACAAAATATTTTCACAATTATTTCAGAACACTGTTCTCCTAACTTCACACGTGGTAGAAATATCAGTCATTTTGTACAGATCATTGTCAGAAAGCCACTCCAAAGAAAAACCCGCCAGCAAATCCTGTGGCCAACACTATGTTGTGTTGTATAA
>JAULBS010034540.1:0-10177 GCA_032355785.1 Symmetromphalus regularis
TTTTTTTTATACTGGCCCCAACCCAGTGACAGTGCTTTACAAGGATTATTGGGTAGGTATAAACCACTTCCACTAACCAGTGGTCCATAACTGGTTATCAAAGGCTGTGGTATATGCTGTCTTGTTTGTGCAAAAGTGCATATAAAAGATTCCTTGCTGGTAATTGGGAAGAGTAGCCTATGTGGTATTAGTGGGTTTCCTCTGATGACATGTAAAAGTTGCTAAATAAACAATGCACTGAGGTGCCATTAAATATCCAGTCCTTTCCTTTCCTTGAATTTTTATTTTTATTTTTTTTTAATATAACTATCAAAACAAACTTATGAACAGACTGAGGTGGATGGAACTATTCAGAACAAAACTTCTACCTAGACTGAGTTAAATCATGTGAGACGTCTCACAGTGGCCTATTACACACAAATATAACACATAAATATGATAGGGATTTACCGGACTCCCAAAACCACATAAAGGATGCAATAAAATATTATCTGGACCTCCAAAATCAGAGACACTGTGACCTATGGGACTCTTACAAAAATATCAAAACTGTTTTGGTTATAATAATTATTATAATCAACTCAATCATGAATAAACAATAGGGGGTGGGGTGAAGGGTGTACAGGGACATTTTAGTGCCATGAATAAATATATTTTCTTAATGCAAAACCTGTTTTCTGCAACTAAAGTATGGACCCTTAGATTTTAAGTTGGGACCATTAGAAAAAAAAAAGCTGAGTCCCCAGGACCTCTCTTTTATAAAAGCCAGGTAAACCCCTGATATGATTTACATTTTTTGACAGAAGAATTATACAGAAATAATGTTCTCATTGTTATGTTTGGTCCAGAGAATTACTAGATGGGTGGAGTTAAAAGAACTGGTTGCATGTTTGGCACTGTTTGTGTCCGCCTGTGAAGCTGTCGGTCATCAGATCAATCCTTCTCAGTTGACGCGTTTGCAGATTGGGCTATTTTCTTTCCAACCAGTGGTCCACAACTGATTCATCAAAGGCCATGGTATGTGCTGTCCTGTCTGTGGGACAATACATATAAAAGAATCTTTGCTGCTTATAGGAAAGAGTAGCCTATGTGGCAGCAGTAGGTTTCCTCTAAATAAATATGTCAGAATGACCTTATGATTGACGCCCAATAGCCAATGATAGATAAAAATCAATGTGCTCTAGAGGCATTGTTAAATTAAAAAAAACTTTACTTGGCACAGTTTATCAGTTCAAACAACACAGTTGTGGATTTTATTTTGACATTTTTCTTTTTCTTCAAATTCAGATATTCTGCATAAATTAGGTATTCAGTTAGGAAAAAAGTCTGGTGATTCATATGAAATGCATTCACTGTTTTGTTATTTGTTTAGACAAAATTGGCCAATATGAGAAGAATAAAATGTAAATCTGTGAGAAAATGTTTGTAATTAGCCAGTATTTCCGAGTTTACTATTTGAAGACAATACAGCTTAGTGTCAGACCACCCAGCCAAGCTGGTAAGTAACACAGGATCAGTCTTAGTGAACCCAGTAGGCCAATTTGTGTTCCAGCCAGTGCTACACAACTGGTACAGATCATTTGCAAAAAGTAAAGTTTGTTTTATTTAACGATGCCTCTAGAGCACATTGATTTCCATCTTATCATTGGCTATTGGACATCAGTGATATGGTCATTCTGACATATGTATTTAGAGAAAGCCTCTGCTGCCACATAGGCTACACTTTCCGAAAAGCAGCAAGGGATCTTTTAAATGCAGCGTCCCACAGAGAGGACAGCACATACCACTGCCTTTGATGAACCAGTAGTGGACCAATTGTTGGAATGGAAAATAGCCCAAACTGCAAATGGGTCCATTGAGAAGGATCGATCCAATGACCAACTGGTTCACAGGCAGACACTCTACCATTTGAGCTACATCCCGCTCCAAACACAGGATCAGTCTTAGTGAACTCACTAGGCCAATTTGTGTTCCAGCCAGTGCTACACAACTGGTATGGATCAATTGTGGTCTATATACATGTATATATATTTGCTGTCCAAGTGGTTGCAAATATAAACACAGGGGTCGAATTTCATATTTTTGAGGGCACAGCAAGTGTTAAATTCTGTTTAGTAAGAAAAATTGGGGCACCAAGACAAGTTGGAAGGGCACAAAGGCAAACTTTTCCTTCAAAAGAGGGGCACAAAGACAACTTCCCAAGTTTTCTCAGAGAAAAATGACTGTTTTACACTTTTTATTGGACAAGGAATAAACGTATACAACATGGAATAAACGTGGAGGGCATGGCAGAAAACCAGATAGGGCGATACAGTATTTTTCTTGCCGTCAACATCAGATTTTCAGGGCACAGCAGAAAATAAGAGGGGCATCTACATATGGCATTTGCCTCCGGTGCCGTGGTGAAATGCGAACCCTGTGAACATTAAATTGATTATATATCATGTAACACCCCATCCTGCAGGCCTTAAGGAACAACTTTGGGAATGGGGGGTTGTAGGTGGGGGTGGTGGGTAGCAGGTGGGGGTGGGGGCAGTGGTGGATCGAGTAGAAATTCTATATCAGATTTTGGTTATAATTATAACAATAATGTAGAGGTTTTTTAAAAGTCACAAGTAGGGGGCTCGTGCCCCGGTTCCTATGGGCTTGTTAAAATATTAAATGCATGATTTCAAGAAGCCAAGTTGTGAACCCATGTCAGCAAGTTTCAAACTTTATTGCAGGGGTGCTGGAATGAAATTCATATTGGGGGGGCTACTCATTTGGGGGGGGTTGCTCCCTTTTCTGAACATAAGAATTTGCCAGTGAATAATTCAACAATGAATAAAAAAACATATTTATGAGAATTATTGTGGGGGCTGTAGCCCCCCACCCCCTCATCCCAACTGGCTCCAACGCCCCTGTATTGAATATTAGCATGAAAATAATTTAAAATTAACTAAATAACCTAAAAACTGGCCTCTATCCTTTCAAGTTTCAAACTGTATTGAATACAAAAAAGAAAATTAGTTCAAACTCAACTATCAACTTAAAATATCGAAGCCAGACACCCAAGATATGAAACACACACAGTGTGCAATACTTGACAGAAAAACTTGAGAATTCCAAAAATGTAACATCATACTTGTTTAATTTGACTTATGCAGAGTGGGATGTAGCTCAAATGATAGTGGGTCAGCCTGTAAACCGGTTAGTCATCGGATCGATCCTTCTCAGTGGACCCATTTGTAGATTGGCTATTTTTTTGTTCCAAACAGTAGTCCACAACTGGTTCACCAAAGGCTGTGGTATGTGCAGTCCTGTTTGTGGGAAAGTGCATATAAAATATCCCTTGCCGCTTATCAGAAAGAGTAGCCTATGTGGAGGCAGCAGGTTTCCTCTAAAGATATATGTCTGAATGACCATACGTATGACATCCAATAGCCAATGATAAAATAAAAATCAATGTGCTCTAAAGGTGTTGTTAAATAAAACAAACTTTACTTTTTTTTTAATACAAACATGAAAATAAGTTAAAACAAACCTAACAACCTAAAATATCGCAGCCCGCCACCCAAGATACGAAACACACACAGCGTGCAATACTTGACAGAAAAAGTTGAGAATTCCGAAAATGTAACATCATAATTGTTTAATTTGACTTATGCACTGAAGAATCTGTTGGAAGTTGGGGCAGCCAACAAGCCACATCAGAGAGCTTACTCTGTAAGGCAGTTCAAACTCACAGGTGGTTTCGTTTCTCTTCTTATGACCTGCATCCAACAGCCTTATAGCAGTTCAGAACCTGCACTGTTTCTCCATAAACACTTAATTATTTACTCGCAAGAATTAAAGAAATGTTAGCATCCAGATACTGTTTATGGCTGTTATCGCAGTTCACACAGAAGGTTAAAATTACTAGTTGACAACAGCATGAAGAATTTTAAGTGTCGAGATTTCTTACTATAAACACACTTAAGGGAACAAATATTTATTTATTTGCATAAATAAAATAAATGTAATCATATAGAAATATTTCCCTTAAGTTATCACAGTACACATATAGTAGAAAGGGTTATTTTAAAAATATTTGTTTGTTTAATGATACCACTAGAGCAAATTGATTTTTATTTCATCATCGGCTATTGGATGTTCAACATTTGGTTATTTTGTTATGTAGTCAAGTGTGAGCCAGCTTCCAACAGGTTTTGAACCAATGTCATCGGCTTGAGAGTCTGATGTTCTACTGCTAGGCCACTGAAGCTCACCCACGATGGGTAGGAACCAAGTTATTCCACTTAATGGAAGATAAAACTTAACCACCTTCTTACTGAACTTAAAAACCTGGGTCATACTGCCATTAAAAGAATACAATTGGATGTCAAACATTTGGTTATTTTAACACGTAGTCAAGTGTGAGACAGCCTCCAGTGGGTTTTGAACCACTGTCATCCAACATTCTACCACTGGACAAACAAAACTCACTTAATTACACCACTAGAACACTTTGATTTAATAATCATCAGCTACTGGGGGTCAAATATATAGTAATTCTGACACACAGTCATCAAATGAAACCTGCTACCTTTTTCCATCAGTAGAAAAAGATCTTTTATATACACTTTCCCACACACAAGAAAGCACATACCATGACCTTTGATATACCAGTTGAGGACCACTGGATGGAATGAGAAATAGCTCAGTTGGAATCCAGTGAAGGGGGTTAGTCTGATGACCCATTAAACCTTGGTCAGATGCTCATGTTCACAGAAGTAATGTAACAACCTCTGTATCATGGCTGGTAGGTACTGGGATCAAATCTCAGTTGAAGCATGGAATTTTTAATCTTCATACCAGCTCTAACCCAGAGTGATTGCTCAACAAAAGCTCAGTGGGTAGGTGTAAGCCATTTACACTGACAACACATATAAAAGATTGCTGCTGATTAAAAAGAGAAGTCTATGTGGTGTGCAGGTTTCCTCTAAAGACCATGAGTCACAGAATACCATATATGTCACACACCTAATAGATGGTGAATAAACAATGTGCTGGGATGTCATAAAACAAACAACCCTTTCCTTTCTGAAGTCAAGTCATTTCTTGCTGATAACAAAAAAACCAACACACTTGAAAACTTACCAATGTACATAGCTTTTCTTTCATGAACACTTAATTATTTATTTCAAGAATGAAAAAAACATGCTAGGATCTCGAAAAACATTGTTTACCAAAGTTATCATGGTTCAGACAGAATGTTAGAATTACTAGTTGACAAGAGTATAAAATTCCTGGAACACATGTATAGAAGTGAAGTCAAATAAACATCATTTGCAGTTTGGATAAACATTCTCATTTTGTGTAGCTAAGCAGATTTCAATCAAGTATCATGCGGCATTTATTAAAGACACAGCATCTTATCTGTATTTGTATAATTTATCATATTATAGATACGACAGAAACTCATCCATCTTCAGACCTACCAGTGATTATGGTAGATCTAGAAGTGCAGTGCAGAGCATGACACAACCTGGGTGGGGTAGACATTGGATTTACTGTACGTTCTGACTGGTGCATTCTTCACACTAGAAAACCTGGGTGGGGGTGTTAGACAGACATTGGATTTACTGTACGTTCTGACTGGTACATTCTTCACACTAGAAAACTTGGGTGGGGGAGTTAGACAGACATTGGATTTACTGTATGTTCTGACTTGTACATTCTTCACACTAGACAACCTGGGTGGGGGTGTTAGACAGACATTGGATTTACTGTACGTTCTGACTTGTACATTCTTCACACTAGAAAACCTGGGTGGGGGTGTTAGACAGACATTGGATTTACTGTATGTTCTGACTTGTACATTCTTCACACTAGAGAACCTGGGTTGGGGAGTTGGGCAGAGACTGGATTTACTGTATGTTCTGACTTGTACATTCTTCACACTAGAAAACCTGGGTGGTGGAGTTGGGCAGAGATAGATTTAAAGGTTGAGAGTTGGGCAGACATTGGTTTATAGGTTCTGAATGGTGTAATCGTCACTCTAGAAAATCTGCGTGGGAGAATTAAGCTGTGATCACATTTATTAATTTTTTACATTTGCTCCCGCTTCTGCACACATTATCCATTGTCTGTGAAATTCAATAGTATGCAAATCGGTTGGTTGTGAACATACTTGTCTGCCTCCACTTCTGCACATTTACACCTTTTTGCACAAATTGGTTTGGGACCGATTTTGCCTGAAGCAGACAATGGATGCAGATAAGGATTCCCACAATGTGATGTCATATTTGGGTGTGTTTTTTACCTTGGTATACAACCTTTCGTGGATATGGGCCTAATTACATCATATTTTAGCAGTGACCCATACATCACAGATGTTATATTTTGTCACCCATTGTCAATACATTCATAGATGAAGGCATCACTGTTTAGGTGGGGGGGGGGGTGGGAGTAGGGAGGGAGAGGCAAACCAACCCCACCCCAGTTATTGTGATAGAGTCTTTGTGACAGGCACATATATAACGTAAAATAAAATAAAAATTTACAGGATACTGTGGGTTGGCCCCATGTCCCTCACCCTTAGTTATACCACTGGGTACATTTACACATGAAGTAAATGTTTTATCTTCTTGTTTATTCTTTTCCTGTACCACATCCCGCTCCAAAAATTTCTTTTTTAATAATGGGATAAATGTGATTACGGCTTAAGCAGACATTAGGTAATAAGTTCTGAATAGTACATTCTTCACACTAGAAACCTAGATATATATACATAAAAAATAAGACAGCACCATCTCACTGATAGCTAATTACAGTTTATTTTTAAAATAACCAACAAAGATGTGTGTAATAGTACACAACTACTTACAGAAAAAAACCTTGTTGCTGAAAAATTCTAATTACTTTGGCGGGATTTTTTTAAAAACACCTCCTATACTTCAAAAGCCTGTACGAATTTCGCAAGATAAATAAACATCACTTGTTGAATGTTTACATGGCAGATTTTGACACAGATAGTGAAAGTGCAACTAAAAATAAGTAATGAATGCCTGGTTTTTTTCCAGATTGTTAACGCTAAAACCGTTTATAAGATAATAATAGTATTTTCTTCAAAGAAGCCGAATTGTCTGTTTTGAAAAATCACATGAACAACAACAGTAAAAGCAAAGCAGCAGTTTAGAAAAGTGATGCCGGAACAGGTGTGTTACAGTGTAGGTACAGAATGGACAGGTGGAAGAGTAGATCAAGTTGGAAGCTAGCCATGGAGTGATCAGAATGGTGTATTTAAACTGTCAGAGAGCTGAGGTGTGAAACATCAAACACCGCTTGCTAAAACAAACTGTGACAACTTAAACATTAGGAACCACCTCGGACTAGGAATATTTCTGGAATGTCTCTGACAGCTGATATTTAAGGATTTTCTAAACAAAAACTCAAAGGCCAAACGAAAATGATTCTTAAATGACCATTCTTCTTTTCGTTCACTAACTACACCAATAGTCCAGTCTTTATGATGAAATGGGTTGTTTTTTCCAGCTCTTGTTTATCACTATGAAGTTTAAGCTGTAAGGGAGTATCAGTAGGCCACTCAATCAAATGACCATTGAAGGAAAGCCTGTGAAGCAGTTGGTCATTGGATCGATCCTTTTCAGTAGACCCATTTGCAGTTTGGGCTATTTTCTCTTCCAACCAGTTGTCCACAACTGGTTCATCAAAGGTGGTGGTATGTGCAGTCCTGTCTGTGGGAAAGTGCTTATAAAAGATCCCTTGCTGCTTACCAGAATGAGTAGCCTATTTGTCAGCTGCAGGTTTCCACTAAAGAAATATGTAACCATATGATTCACATCCAATAGTCAATGATAAGATAAAAATCAATGTGCTCTAGAGGCATAGTTAAATAAAACAAACTTTACTTTTTATTCAAGAAAAAGAATGTTTGTTTGAAATCTTTCAACTCATTGATTAATCTTGGGCTGTTAGGTGTCAAAAATATCTTATTTAAGACCTGGACACATCTGTAGAAAAAAATATATTTAAAAAGTGTGAATTTCTTCTTTTTTTTACATTGGCTAACATCCAAAATTTTGTGCCTAAGTTATCTCAAACCTATTTGACAGACATACCAAAATTTTCTTTAAAATAAATCTTTCACATATCCACCTTGAATTAACTTTAAAAATATTTTGCCATTTCTTGCGGGCAACTCCTTCCCTCCCTCTTCTTGCCTTGGTTACATTCTCTGAACTAGTTCAGTTGTGTACCCACAGGGAGCGTGTTTGAACTTTTCTGGATGTAAACACTGTAAACAGGTACATACTGTAGAGAATAAGTGCCCAAACCATATTGGAGGTGTGTATGGGTATGGTTAGAAAATTACTGGTAATTGGTGTAGAGAATTTCTAGCCATTATTGGTTATCCTACTGGATTCAGGGTTACTAGGTAATGGGATCAAATCTAGCCATAGTGATATATCGGTTATGCTATCAGACTCAAGGCTGGCAGGTAATGGGATCAAATCTAGCCAGGGTGATATATCGGTCATGCTATCAGACTCAAGGCTGGCAGGCAATGGGATCAAATCTAGCCAGGGTGGTATATCGGTTATGCTGTCAGACTCAAGGCTGGCAAGTAATGGGAACAAATCTAGCCAGGGTGGTATATCGGTTATGCTATCAGACTCAAGGCTGGCAGGTAATGGGATCAAATCTAGCCAGGGTGGTATATCGTTTATGCTATCAGACTCAAGGCTGGCAGGTAATGGGATCAAATCTAGCCAGGGTGGAATATCGGTTATGCTATCAGACTCAAGGCTGGCAGGTAATGGAATCAAATTTCAGTCTAGTTATGAGATTTTGTTTTATCTCAGTGATGGTTCCAACTTAGAGTGAGTGCTCCGCAAGACTCAGTGGGTAGATGTACACCACTAAAAATGACCAGTGATCCACAACTGGTTTATTAAAGGGCATGGTTATTGCTATTCTGTCTACAGGATAGCGGATATAAAAGATCCCTTGCTGCTTATTGATGAGAGTAGCCACATTAGTGTGTAAAACTGCTTAGAATGGCTTTAGGAAATGTGGAAGATTTTGGAGTAAAAGAAATGCTTATTAAATAAAATAATAATAAAAAGAAGCCACCAATCTTCACATTATCAAACCTCAATGATCGTCTACAGCTGAATTGTTTATTGGTATATCAACATAGGCATATAGAGACTCTTTGGTTAAGGGGGCCAGAGGGGTTGATTTGCATGAAATTTTACACAGATTAAAACACAATTACTAATTACCAATAATTTTGCTCAAATTAGAGAGGACAGTTGCTCAACCTGCCCCCTGCATTGTAAGCCCATGTATATCACAGAACAAATGATAAATAAGAATTGGTTAAGCAACCACATAGGAGTCAGATAGGCTAGTGGAGACTTAGCCCCCCTTTGCCATTTTTTTGTTTTTGGTTCAGATTTGTGGTTTCGCACAACACATTTTATAGTTATAGTTGTATAAAAAAAACTAAGCACTCCAGTAACATGTGGTATATCATGTCTAATAACAAAGTTCAGAAGAATAACATAATCATGTTTTTATAACTCTAGACCCAGAAACAATTTCATACAACTAACACTGTATAATCATTCAATTAATAACATTAAAACTGAATATGTATAATCATTCAATTAATAACATTAAAACTGAATATGTATAATCTTTTAATTAATAACATTAAAACTTAATATGTATAATCATTCAATTAATAACGTTAAAACTAAATACTTATAATATTTCAATTAATAACATTAAAACTGAATACGTATAATCTTTCAATTAATAACATTAAAACTTAATATGTATAATCATTCAATTAATAACATTAAAACTAAATACGTATAATATTTCAATTAATAATGTTAAAACTAAATACGTATAATCTTTCAATTAATAACATTAAAACTAAATAAGTATAATATTTCAATTAATAATGTTAAAACTGAATACATATAATCTTTCAATTAATAGCATTAAAACTATATACACATAATCTTTCAATTAATACTGTTAAAACTAAATATGTATAATCTTTCATTTAATAACGTTAAAACTAAATATGTATAATCTTTCAATTAATAACGTTAAAACTAAATATGTATAATCTTTCAATTAATAACGTTAAAACTAAATATGTATAATCTTTCAATTA
>JAULBS010034551.1:0-10177 GCA_032355785.1 Symmetromphalus regularis
GACACATAGTTAAGAGTGTGCAGGCCTCCAATGGGTTATAAAGCACTGTGATCAGCTTGAGAGTATGACATTCTACCGCTGGATCACCGAGGCTCCCATGTAAAATACATGTCTGAGAATGGCAAAAGAGAAAAAGAGTTGAAATATTTTTTTTATATAAACAGAGAGGTATATTTCATGGGGAAGCAACAAGAATGCAAATTTCCTTTCATTGGAAGTTTTTCAGGATCACAGGCCAAAAATGGGAAAGTTTTGTGAGGGAGCAAAACGATCGATCCAGGTGTGGGTTTGGGAAGGGGCGGTGCCCCCTCCCAAGGTAGGAGTTTTTTCTGAAATACAGAGGGAAATGGTGCATTCTGGTGAATTCCACTTAAATTTGTTTTTGCCTGTCTAATCAATTTATTTTATATCATCCATGTCCCTGTCACTGAATTCCATTGAAACAAATTGTCTCTAACATGAAAAGTGAGTTATGGTCACGTTGCGGAGACAAGCTTATGGGAGCAGCCATGTTGGATTTCCATGTGACTGCTCTCAACCAGTAAGAGCCCAGAGATCCTCTGTACTTCGCAATTTTCTGTAGAACTTCGGATACGGCCGAAGTGATCCACAAGAAACTGAAGTAAAGTGTGATCGTTCACAGAATACCGAGTGCCGACCGCTCACTTGGTTTTTCATGGGAGCTGTTTCAAAACTATTTTTTATTTTCCGGGAAACATTTCTGCCTGAGATCGGGCTCTTTTCCATTGCTTAGAAGAGAAACAGGCAACAAAAATGGACCTCATCCCCTTCAAAATTATCTACTCGAATTTAAGCTATTCACAAGATCGATCCTGGGGAGATAAAATACGCGAAATTCCGTGGATCCACTGACAATTCTCAGCCCTGAAAATACCAATATTTGACAGCCTCCACTAAAACAAAAATTAATTTAAGGTTGTTTAAACAATCATTTCAGGAAATATGTACCAAGAAAACCATAAATAAGGAAAGGTATGTTTATCCACAGAAGAAACTATCTGTTGCTACATAGGCTACTCTTTTCAGTTAGTAGCAAGCACGTTTACATGTAATTATAATAAACATGAGAGAACATTGATAGTGATAGTATTATTACAATAAACATATTTAAAGTTGGCTACCTGCAATCCAATCAACAGCAACTCCATGTATACCATTTTTACCAATTCCATAGGTTATTATTTTCGTAAAACCAGATCCATCTGGTTTTATCCTGTTAATTCCACCTGGCTGTCTATTTCGTTTTTTCTTCTGCACGATCAAGTCTGCCCAGTAGATATAGCCTTCCTTCACATGCACGTCAATTTGTCTGGCGGCTCGGCCTACATAAATAAAGACTGAGTTTCAGAAAAAATAAAAAAATCATTCCTAAATTAGCATGTTTCAAATTTAACTTAAACCTTATTTTTAAATTCATGGTTTTCAGAATTTTTTTTCTTTAAACTTTGTTCAATTGGCAGACTTAAAAATAAACTGTTATATAGCACATTTTAATTCTAGATGGTATTTTTAAATAAGGGAAAAATAATTATGAATTCACCATTTGTGAGGTTCCTTTTTTTTTCAGATAGTATTTTTTTGTACAGTATAAATAAATATTGAAACCTTTTAATTTATTCTTTGGATAAGTAATGACAGAAATAAAAATATCTTAAAGCTAATATTAGTTTTAAACCAGGATAAAAAAACATTAGGCCTAAGCACAAATAAACATAGACAAACATGACATTTAACTAACAAAAAAGCAAGATTTAACTGAAACCTAAATGAACATAATAATCAGACCAGTAAATACAGAAGTTTCTTATAAATCACCAATTCCTAAAACAAACTAAGGTAAAAAAAACAACAGTTTATCCTTTTAGAAATACAAAATGTTGCCACCAACCACCAACTTTTCTTTTGAATTTAAACAATACAGTATTGGTATGAACATCTTACAATATTTTTGTTAAGTAAAATATGATGAAGATATTACCTTTACCAGCAACTGGTACCATAGCCTCTGCATGGTCACCACTTGTCAATCCAAACCCACGAATCTTATCATACTGAGAGACAACCACAAATGAGTGGATGGCTGGAAAAAATACAAAGTATACAAAACACAAACTCACAAATTATTTTTGGATGTTTATTACCGTATTTTTTCTATTTAAAGTGCCGGGCGCGATGCAAAAATTCAAAAGGGAAGTGTTAATTAGAGTACTAGACAACGTTTTGTAATTAGTGTAAAAAAATGCTCAAAAAAAAGGATCTTTTCACTGGGAGTTTAGTAAACAGTTACATTGGGCACAAAATGGCGTCTTGTTCAAAAACGTGTTTTATAGAAGTACAAAAACAAATACCAGCAGGCCTACACTGAACTGTGTACTGTTTTGAATTTTATATGCTTATGGATTATACGTTATTCATTGCAAGTCGGCAGTCACGTAAGACAGTTTTACTATTTTAAAGGTGCCATTTCTTATGAAAATGGGGTGGACAGACGCTTATATTGGGGGGGGGGGTACTATAAACAGAAACAATAAGGTAGTTGTTATTTTATTCAAATATTAAATTTTTCTTTAACTTCAAAGCATATGAACACCTAAAACCCTCCTTGACAAAAAAAATAATAATAAAAGTATATTGAAATCATCTATTCTATTCTACTATTAACCTCCTTTACTGAATTCATAACACTTTATATACTTTTGAATATTTGTGGAAAAACTTTGATGTATAACACATAATACAACTAGTTTTCTGATGATTTGAACATATTACATAACCCACCTTCACAAGAACCATAAGGTCCTTTCTTACTATGAGTAAACCCAGTTCCGCAATCACACGTTCTCTGTCCTGTTGGACTCTTTGGGAGACAGAGTTGATCACAGCCACCATAATTCTGAGAGCATGCGTTCAGCGAAACATCTGCAAAACAAATACACAAATATTTGTAAAGCACACATGAAAGTGATGTCGGACAAAATTCCCTGATATCTCTACAAAGAGTTAAGGAGACTGTTTGTTTGTTTGATTTTTGTTTAATGACATCTCTAGAGCACATTGATATATTAATCATCGGCTATTGGATATCAAAAACTTGGCAATTTTGACATATAGTCAAGTTTGAGCCAGCTTCCGATGGGTTCTGAACCATGGTCTTCAGCTTGAGAGTCCAATGTCTTACCACTGGACCACTGAGTCGCAGCTACAGAAGAATGAATGTTTGTTTAATGAGCCCTGAGCACAAAAATAAATATTGCCTATTGGGGGTCAAACTATGAATGAAAGTAAAACTATTGTACAGTAAATCACTGTATAAAGGTGATCCACAGTATGATATAATAAAAATATACTAAATAACTATAGTAAGCTCAGTTACAGAGATTGATACCCTCAATATTGGGCAATGAAACAGCTACGCTATTAGAGAGGTCCAGGTGTACTCTACCTCATTCAACTCACACTTAAAAAAAACAGCAACATATTTGTAAAAACAAATGCCTTTAGATGACCTTTCCTGCCATCTGGTATGAACAATATTTATATTCATCTGTTTATACCTGAAATTACACCTTTGAAGTATAATTTAAGAGAGGTTGTTAAAAAAAAAATTTAAAACTTCTGTTGCGTCTTTCGTAGTAAAACTTAAGACCCTGAACCTCTAAGGTACAATTTAAGTAGTTTTTTAAAAATAAATAAATACCTCTGTTGTGTCTTTCATAGAAAATCTTGAGAGCTCTAAGACCTTGAATGTTAGTTCGCAGATGTTTCTTATGGTTACGTCCAGGAATATCGACAACAGTTATTCGTTCATAGTCCGTGTCGGCATAATACAAGCGATTGTTGTACACAGCCAATCCACTCGGACTACTCAAATTATCAATAATAGTTGATTTAGATCCAGTCCTAATAGAATATCGATCAATCTGTAATACAAATTGTCTCCCTTTATTACTTACATACAAATTGTCTCCCTTTATTATTTACACAAATTGTGTCCTTTTATTATTTACATACCTGTTTAATTTTATCAAAGTAATAAAGGCACTTTTGAGACAGCACACTAATATTTCTGAAGGAAAACTTTTATGAATTGCTTCAGATTATCAAGTCATATTAAGCTTAAATGTAACACTGTATATTAAATTTTAAAGTTTGATGATTTGGTTAACATTTTTGTGGAATTGCCCAAATGATGAATTAATTATATGTGGATTGGTCTAATAAATGATGTCATTTACAGTCTCAGTCTCTGTGGGGAAAGAGACAAAAACATATATTCAAGAATAAAGTGGCTCTAGATCCATGGGTTCATTTTTAATAAAATTAGCAGAAAATGTATCAGTATGATGTGAAATTTAAGAATATTATATATTTATGAATTAGTGATGAAAAAATCTGGAATGGAAATGATGCCAGTTACCTACTCAAGATTGAAAAGTAGATTAATCTCTGAAGTTAAACCATATATTCTGGTTGTTAACTTCATGGAATGGGGAGGGTGGGAGGGGTGCGGGGGCAGATTGAAAATACTATATCAAAACAAAGCCATTTCAAGATCATACCCTTTGATAAAATCTGTCAGCCCAGTACAAGACATCATTCTGAATATCACAAGTCAGGTAGACTGGATTTCGTATTCCACTGTTAACAAGAACTTTGGTATCACTCCCATCCATATCCATAGATCCAATTTTCATGATCATACCACGGGATCCCCGGTCTGACCAGTACAACTTTCTGAAAAATATAATTATATAATCACAGATCCAATCTTCATGATCATACCACTGGATCCTCAGTCAAACCTGTACAACTTTCTGAAAAATATAATTATATAATCACAGATCCAATCTTCATGATCATACCACAGGATCCGCAGTCAGACCAGTACAACTTTGTGAAAAATATAATTATATAATCACAGATCCAGTCTTTATGATCATACCACGGAATCCCCAGTCAGACCAGTACAACTTTCTGAAAAATAGAATTATATAATCACAGATCCAATCTTTATGATCATACCACGGGATCCCCAGTCAGACCAGTACAACTTTGTGAAAAATATAATTATATAATCACAGATCCAATCTTTATGATCATACCACGGGATCCCCGGTCAGACCAGTAGAGCTTTCTGAAAAATATAATTATATAATCCTAGAACCAATTGTCACAACCATCCCACATGTAGCCAATTCCTAAAAAGTACAATTATTATTATTTTCAGACTTTAAACCCATCCCATATGTAGCCCATTCCTAAAAAGTACAATTTTTATTATTTTAAGACTTTAAACCCATCCCACATGTAGCCAATTCCTAAAAAGTACAATTATTATTATTTTCAGACTTTAAACCCATCCCACATGTAGCCAATTCCTAAAAAGTATAATTATTATTATTTTCAGACTTTAAACCCATCCCACATGTAGCCAATTCCTAAAAAGTATAATTATCATTACTTTCAGACTTTAAACCCAGGAATTACATTTTCTTATGAAAATTAATAAGAATATCTGTTTTAAAATGTATCCAGTTTTGAATTTCAGTTAGAGTTGACTAAATATAAATGAGTAAATATTCCTAATTGTAAGTTGCAAAAGCTACAAAAGGGAGAAGGAATATATCCCAGTTTATACATGCAGGTTTTAACATAGTATATAATAAAATATTCTCAATGAACTACAATTGTAGATGGCTTAATCTTACAGCCTCTGAGCATTCAGAAAATGCAAACACATAATTTTATATTTTATCTCATCTGGACATATTTTCCAGTCTATAAAGAACAAACAAAACATAACATACCCTTTGAGTGGATCAAGGCAAATGGATAATGGATAACCGACATCAGTATTTTGACCTGTGTTGCTCAGCAACACCTTCCTGTAGTTTTTATCACCATCTAATCTCATGACCTCAATGAAACCTGCCTTGGCATTGGCCCAGTATATATTACGTGAGATCCAATCAATGGCCACGGCTGATGGAGTTCCAATTACAGCTGTTGGAACAAACTCAGAGGCATTTTGGCCATTTATCTGAACTCGTCTTAGACTTCCCTACAACATAAAACAGTATTTAAGTGACCAGGATTTGAGCTATATTGACATAAAGTTCAAACTTTCAAATATTTCAGTACTGAATCAACCAAAATATCAAATTAATTGCACCCAAAATCCCATTTTATTATTTCAAAAGTTTAATGCAGTTTTATTTTCTCTTTCACAAAACTTGCATTAATATATCTGCAAGAAGAATCAAATGTGTTCAGTTTTTAGGCATATAGACAAGTGGCTGAATATACATTATGTTGACCTTTTATTGTTTTTAACTCATTCACTGGTGATGATTTTTTTAGCAACGTCATTCTCTGTGCTGAGCATTTATGTTCGGCAAAAAATCACAACCCCTCGTCGATATTTGGTACCGATGCTTCCGGCCTAACTTTATCGCTATGTTGCGATTGTAGGTCACTCACCCTTTCCTGTTTGTTTTAAGAGTGATCATCGCTTTCTTCCATATAATCATTGTCTGAATCATTATTAGTTCCATGGGTTCAAATTTCCTAAACAGTCACGTAGGTGGTCCATGTGTTTCACATGAACGTGAGGACATTTCTGCTGTTAAAAGTTCTTTTTTTAAAGATTTTTGAATTAAACAGGAAAAGTTTGCAAGACCGGAAGGTAGGACATCCCATACTACTACTACACTGAGCAATCATCTTTTGGATAGCTTTAATTATATGTAAACGACCTCATACCAGTCGAGTTCTCAAAACGTATATATACGTTGCCTGCACGTAAATGGAAAGTGCTTTCTGACGTAAATATACGTCGCCCGCAGTGTATCAGTTAATAATATGTGGACCACTTAAAAAAACAGTCCATAATCAATAATTTTTAAAATTCAAATATAATCTGCAAACAAAGTGAAAAAAAAGAAAAGGATATTTACAATTTGTTTTTGAACATAGTAAATCATTTTTAAAATTAAAATCTAATCTACAAACAAAGTGAAAAAGAAAGAAAAGGATATTTACATTTTGTTTTTGAACGTAGTAAATCATCTGATCCTTGCTGTCAAAATCAAAGTCAAGCCCATTGGATATGGAGCTGATTGGGACAACTTCGTTTTCCTTGACCTTGTCAATTGTAATGCCAGCAATCTGAGTTTGAGTCATGTACAACAGCACAGTACTGTCCACTGAAAATATATAAATATACATGAATAGTTTTATTTGGAGTGAAAATCATTTCACAGCATGTCCCATATTAAATATATACATGTTTAAATATATAATTAATTTACAATAACAATATAGGGACAAAGAAACATTTCATCATTTACATTTATCATGTCAGATTAAAAATCCCATGCCCTGACTGAGATTTGATCTCAGTGCTACCAGCCATGAGCCCAACTGCTTAACCACTGCACTACTGAGACTGGTATATGGCACTGTAGATGCATTACACTCAAAAAATCTGATAACAGAATACTGTAAATCATGAAATTAATGCAACTGATTAATGCAAAAAATGCGACTAACGCTTTGACACAATAATTAATTGACTCATTTTATTTTCTCATAAAAAAATAATAAAGCAGAATTTTTTTTAAAGTAAAATAAAAACATCCGGATTTTCACTGTTAAAAAAACCGAAGTACGTACTAATATACGAACCAAATGACTGGTGATCGTCTGTGTGCCAAACTAATTTGGCGTAACATGTAAAGATATCAGTGTAGTCAATTATCGACCATTGTTTTTGTTTCGAAAGTGACATCGGAAAATCCGTTTAATTAATAAACTGCTCTATTTGAAGACGAGTAATAATGTTTTCGGAGAAAATCTAGAATTCCGTTTCAGATAGGTTTTTTCCGCATTTCCGTTATCGCAGAAAATCAGTGCCTCTAACATTGACGCTATGAAAAATACTGTACTGTACTCTACACTATTTATAGTATAGACTTAAAACAACATGAAAGATGAAACAAAAAAGGTAGTTTTTTCTTGATATGGACTTAAGATTTTTTAATTTTAAAAAACAAGAGTTTGCTAACACATTAATAAGAATACGTATTTTTGTGAACTTCTGCACGGGCGCAATAATTTCATGACACATTAATTTCATGATTTACAGTACAGTATTTAGTGTATTATATTTTCACTCCACTCAAATCAGGTAAATACTACTATTATAATCAGTTGTGTTATAAATCTAGAGCTGACTGTGAAAAACATTAATGTTCATTTTGAGAATGTTGGACCACTTAGAATGAGCACAGAATCAAAGATCTTGGACATGTCATTTTGCATACTGAGGGCAGCCTATATAAAATTTAAAAAAACGTGAATTATAAAAGGTTCTGGTTTTATGTTACACATTAAACTTTAAAAATAATTTTTTTCAAAAGTACCATTTTGGACATAACTGTTTTTTGCAGTTAGCCATTAAAATATAATACAGTATGAACTGGGCAGTCATGTTATATTCACTATATATTACATACTCTCAACACATTTCTTGCCAGATGCATCTAGCTTGTGACCAAATGGACAGGCGCAGGTATATCCAGGTTTGTCAGGAGACAGCAGACACATATCACTACATGGATGATCTTCACATGGGTTAGTCACTGAAAACATATTCACAATGTGTCACTGAACAAAAGAATTCCATTCACATTATCAACACCTGAAATTACCTGCGACATTCGACAATGCCATGGAGATTGCTGTAGAATTTTTCAAGGTGTATTTTTTTACTTATTACTAAAAATAAAGTATACTTTATGCTAAAATGGACACTATTTCTCCACAGCAATAATTTTACCGTGAACATTTCCTTAATTCCAGTACAGGGGTTGCTTTATGCTCTTACATTCTTTAATAAATATAAATATCTTCACAATCTTTCACCACAAATTCAGCCAAAACACAAAATGGATATAAAATTTTGTTTGAATGAAACAGAAAATCTAAAATGCCAGGAAATTTAATTCCAAAAAAAAAAAAAAAATGTATTATGTGTATACAAAAATTGATTATATTGTAGAAGTTAAACCCTCTTGTTTTTCATGGTGTAGCCAGAAATTTAAAAACTGTATGTACAAGGTGTCTGTGTGTGACGTTTTACCAGTGTGGTACAATTTGTGCTGTTCCATTTTTTAAAATACCAGTGTGATTTATTATGATAGTAACAGATCTAGTAATAAAAGGTACATATAATAAAATATTTAGTAAATGAAAAACTATGACGTTGAAAGAAATTGTTCGCACGTGCTTACTGTGTGACAATGTACCACCACCCCTGTTTTTGTTAAAAGTTACCTGAGACTGTATTTGGAGGTATTCCCATCATAACAGGCTGCGTTGACTTGTGGTATACTGCTATACCCAGTGGTTGAGATAAGCTTGATACGACTACTGTTCGATCAGAGCAGTTGAATTTGTTACACTGTGACACACGATTCACTGCACGATCTGTCCAGTATATCTGATCCTCAAAAACTGTCAGTGCATGGGGATGTCTCAAGAACTGAAAAATAAGCAAAATGAAGTGCATGATGGTGTCTCAAAAACTGAAAAATAATCAAAATGAAGTGCATGGTGGTGACTAAAAAATTGAAAAATAATCAATATAAAGTGCACGGGTGTGTCCCAAGAACTGAACTATAATCAAAAAGAAGTGCATGGAACTGAAGAACTGAAAAACAATCAAAATGAAGTACATGGGAATGTCTCAAAAACTGAAAAATAAACAAGTTTTCAGTTTATGAGGGTGATCTCAAGAATTGAAAAATAAGCACGTTATCAGTTTATGGAGATGAGTGAACAATTGCAAAAAATATCAAAATGGAGATGTTTCATCAAGTTAACAATAATTAAAAAGGGTCAGTGAATAGGCCTGTTTAAATTGAATGAGAATGATTATTCCAAGGGTATAGTATTTTCATACAGAGTACTGTACACAGTCAAGTTGTGATAACACTGGTAGAGAGTAACACTTACATGATTGTTAGAGAACACTGTGTGTCTGCCACTTCCATCATAGTTGCAGAAGCCAATGAAGTAAGGGTATAGTATTTTCATACAGAGTACTGTACACAGTCAAGTTGTGATAACACTGGTAGAGAGTAACACTTACATG
>JAULBS010034562.1:0-10176 GCA_032355785.1 Symmetromphalus regularis
AAATTCCACTCCCACCCATGCTCAATATAAAATTAGACCTCCACCCACACTCAATATAAAATTCCACTCCCACCCATACCCAATATAAAATTAGACCTCCACCCACACTCAATATAAAATTCCACTCCCACCCATGCTCAATATAAAATTAGACCTCCACCCACACTCAATATAAAATTCCACTCCCACCCATACCCAATATAAAATTAGACCTCCACCCACACTCAATATAAAATTCCACTCCCACCCATGCTCAATATAAAATTAGACCTCCACCCACACTCAATATAAAATTCCACTCCCACCCATGCTCAATATAAAAATTTGGCTAAGCCACTGACCTGACAATGTTTTTCACTTCAGTGCATGTATAAGATGATAGGTGACAGAAAAGGATTGTTTGTATATATCCCCTTTACACAGAGCTGCAACCTTTGTGCTAGCTTTGAGCCACCAAAATTAGCCTGGACGCTCAATGGTCACCTAAACCCAGAAAATCTTGTTTCTATGTAACTGCTCCATCGATCCTTGTGCCTCTCTTGATTCATCAAAAATGCAATTATCGGGCATTTTCATGGTGATCTACGAGCAACCTGTGCATTCACTGAGCTACCTGCCTGCCTCCCCCGAGCAATTTTTGGCCAACCATTGAGCCTCTTCTGTGTCATCATCGGCAACCACTGGTAACTACAGCAATCACTGGTAACTACAGCAACCACTGGTAACTACGGCAATCACTGGTAACTACAGCAATCACTGGTAACTACAGCAATCACTGGTAACTACAGCAATCACTGGTAACTACAGCAACCACTGGTAACTACAGCAACCACTGGTAACTACGGCAATCACTGGTAACTATAGCAATCACTGGTAACTACAGCAATCACTGGTAACTACAGCAATCACTGGGTGACCTTTCAGACATGCTTCTGCCTCCTAGTCGACCTTTGACTGATGAGACAAATTATAGCAGAACGCATCTATTACCTGGCGACCATTGTGCGACTACTGTGCCTCCATTCTGCAACCACAGCATTTGATCCACGTTTGAGTTGATCCACGTTTGAGTTGATTCACGTTTGAGTTGATCCACGTTTGAGTTGATTCACGTTTGAGCAACCAGCCTCAGGGCCCCTTTACACAGGATGACAAACATAAATTGTGCCAGGTCACCGTTGGAGGCTAAAAGGAGGCAGAATGGTGGTACACAGGAGGTGCAGACATCGCCATGGATGCCATAAATTGTGCCAGGTCACCGTTGGAGGCTAAAAGGAGGCAGAATGGTGGTACACAGGAGGTGCAGACATTGCCATGGATGCCATAAATTGTGCCAGGTCACCGTTGGAGGCTAAAAGGAGGCAGAATGGTGGTACACAGGCGGTGCAGACATCGCCATGGATGCTATACATTTTTTAACATGTTCAAAACAGTCACACAAAGGTCACCGAGGAGATTGGTTGCTCAAAGGTGGTTCACTAGCTGTTATAAGTGTGTATATGTACCATCATATAAAAGTACATCAAACAAACAGTGCATTTGGTTATTTTCATTTAAACAAATGATGAGACTATTTTTCGTTCAAAACCCATCAGAGGTTAGCTCACACTTTACATGTCAAAGTTAGCAAATGTTTGACATCCAACAGCTGATGATTAAGAAATCAATGTGTACCTAGTGGTGTCATTAAACAAATAATATATATATAAAAATTTTAAAAAATAAAAGACCCCTTAGTACATAAATCAAATCTGGGTTTGCACTGGACATTCATCAAGAGTGAAATGTGAGAACACAAAATTGTCAGATAACTGTTACAACAAAGAATGATATTTCCAGTGGCAGATCCTGAAAATTCATATAGGGAGGCCTGAATAATATCCTGCTTCCTCGGATTCTTTCATGTTAAAAACAAAAAAATACAAACAAACAAATAATTTTTTAAAATGTTATTTAAATAGCAAAATTTAGGGGTCCTGGGCCTCTGCCCTACATCCATCACTGAGTTCTAATAATAAGTTGCCTATAAACATGACTGGACTGACTACGTGTGAAAGGAATGTGACAATGATTAAACAAGAGGAAAATTAATGATATCACTAAATTTCTTACTAAGGTAAAAAGTATTTTTTACAAAACCTGCCATGTCCGTACAACATACAGTTGAGAAAAACGATGTTTTACAGTTCCCACTGGATGCAAAAGACCCTAGATGACAAAAATATGACAAATATTTGTATAAGTGTTATAAGAGTGCATCAATGAGTAACAATACATAAAATATGCAATTTATGTGGTTATCTCTAACCAAATTGTCATAGTATGACCCCCAATAGCCAATTTTTTTTTTTTGTACTGGGTGCATTGTTAAACATCCATACAATCAATCAATCTATTCAAATTGTGGACTCAGTGAGTTTTGTTAAAATACTCTTCAGTTATGTAGAGCGGAATATCCACAGATGTGGTTGACAGATCACTGATAACATAAGAGCAGATACAGAATTAAACAAAAAATATTGATACTTTCATAAAAATAACAACTGTCACCTTAAAAGTCAGAGAGACAAAAATAACTTCTACACAAATTTGTAGAAAAAAACCTTAAAACCATTCACCCAACAAAATCCATATATTCCTCCAATACAATTTATATTTTGATTTGCAAAATACACAAATGAATATTGCTATTTATGTATAGAAATGCTACAACTCATCACTTTTACTACCAGAACTCAAACTGTCATCGTGCACCTCGTCTATTTTATCTAAATAGCTATGCCAGTGGTTATACGCCAGCAACGCAATGTTTCTCCCACTAATCGCACTCATTTCCATAGAAGACACGGCACTTTCAATAGCATTAACATAGTATAAGCGATCATAAAGCAAGAATGACGGCAGTTCCATATTATCTGAGTAAACAGGACTTGCGTCCCAATTTACAATTCTCAAATCTTTTCTGCTTTGAAACAATAATCTGATTTCTGGTTCTCTTGGTACCTTATTAAAACTGACTTTATAAACTAATTCTTCCAAATCGTCTGCAGATTTCTGCTCCAAATGCTTCTTGAAATCAACAGGTACTGACTGGCTGTAGCTGTTCCAAGATGTACTAGAATCTATTGAAAAGATGTGTTTTGGAAAATTACCAATATGCTCATACCCAAATGTCGTAATGTTGGGTTTTCCTTGCAGAAACAAAACTGCCAGCTTATGCATGGATATATCTGGTACTGTTGGAGTTTGAGGGAAATCTTCAAACTTAATACTTGTCTGCCCAGATGGAAGCAGTGCTGCAATAATTACTACATCATATTCCCTAGCTGAGGGATCTTTATCTGGCTGAGTATACTGTACTTCATATGACACAATTCCGTCACTATCTTTTTGAAGAATTATGTTTGTCACTTTAGCAGGCAACAATAAATTGGCCTTGGCTTTTTTTATTAATTTTTCTGGAACTCTTCTGTTACCTCCCTTTACAGCCCATGAATCTGGAGTCATGCTAGCAAGAGCGGCTGTACCTGAAAAACAAAATAAGCATGTATTTAATATAAGGCCCTGTGAAGCTTCGTATATTTGATTCACAATTGAGGCGAAACTTCGATTCGATTCTTGTATATTCAGAATTTCAAATATTGCAATGTACAGACAATTGGAAAAAGATTGAAAAACTATCTGGCCAACCATTAACAGGCCATAGGATTTCATTGTAACCATCATTACCGGTAGCGTGTTGGTAATGTGTCGTCAAAATCACTGAACCCAAATTTTATTTTCCACAAATTTCATGTTTTCACAGAAACAAAAAACAGCTTATCACATGTTTCCATGATCCAAAAGCACTGAACTGAAAAAGAGTTTTCCACAAAATTTGAAATCATATGGCCTGCATTAACATAATATACACAATAAACAAAGTAAGAAAAAAAACCTCACAATTTAATGTTATGCAAGCAGTATGACAATATTCATTAAACACTGTGCTATGAATCAATGTCATTAACTGGCATAGCCAGAGGGACATGGAGGAAAATGTCCCCCCCCTCCCAATCACACCTTATTTTTTCCTCACTACCATTTATATCTGCTTATCTTACAATACTATTAGTGTTTTCTTTGCAGTTGGACCCCAACATAAAATTCCCTCCCTCCCAGTAAAAAATACTCGCTATGCCAATGATGTGACTTGCCTACAAATCCGGACACGTCAGTTGTCTGCCCATAACAGTGTCTCACAGTTGCCAGGAGATACTCGTCTACAAACTTGTCACCAAATCCCTCCTCTTCGAAAAATGTTTTTGCAGACTTCTTTGTGGCCTCCAAGAATGATGAATCCATTGCTTTGAGAATATCTTCAACAGTTGTGAATGCAATGCCTTTATCCTGAATTTCATAGAGTCTGGAAAAACACAAATTTACATTTACTAAATAAATAATTACACAGTCATTTATAAACAAAAAAGGAAAGCAAAGTTTGTTTTATTTAACAACGCCTCTAGAGCACATTGATTTTTATTTTTTATATGTACTTTCCCAGAGACACAGAACAACATCTTTGTTATAACCAGTTGTGGTCCACAGGCTGGAATGAGAAATAGCTACTGAAAAGAGATTTGGTGAACGGGATCGATCCGATGACCTGCTGCACCTCAGTGTGACACTCTTATCTGTTGAGTTGTGCTCCTGATTACAAGTTCAGGTACGAAATGTGACTGGATTAATGAACAACTTACTCATGTACATGTCATTAAAAGAAACAAGATCAAAAATTCATAATAGTTTAGAAATACCTCATAGGGGCTGACATATTTTCAGCTAAATCATACCTAAAATCATATAGAGATGGATAACCAAATGTTTCAGTCTGTTGATGATAGTTATCCCGGGAATCGTGTTGATGATTTCACCACAGAGAACATTAAATAAAATTCGGTTTCTTTTTTTTTAACTGAGTGTTTATATAGTAGTTCAAAAGCCTTGGATAGTGTTTATCACTGGGATACCAAATAATTAGTGGTCATAATGCATGTATGTATTCTTAATTGGCTAGTGGTACACTTATCCCATGGCTATTGGAAACTTTCTTCAATTCTACAAGCTCTGTAATTTGGCTAAATTTGTATTAAAATGTACTCTCCTAGGCAGATCGACGTTATTAGAATGAGTGGGTAGGTAGGCAGGCTGTATGTTATGTTTGGGGAGTCACATGACTAAAAACCAAAAAATTAGGAGGAACCACCTTAATGTGCATGTGTTCTCAAAATGTCTTGGATACAGGCGTGTTCAGCAAACAGTTTTATATTATTTACCCGGGGAATTTATCAAGGAAGGCGTGTTCAGCAAACAGTTTTATGTTATTACCCAGGGAATTTGTCATGGAAGGCATGTTCAGCAAACAATTTTATGGTATTTACCTGGGGAATTTATCAAGGAAGGCATGTTCAGCAAACAGTTTTATGTTATTTACCTGGGGAATTTATCAAGGAAGGTGTGTTCAGCAAACAGTTTTATGCTATTTACCTGGAGAATTTATCAAGGAAGGCGTGTTCAGCAAACAGTTTTTTGTTATTTACCTGGGGAATTTATCAAGGAAGTGATCGTTGATCCAGCTGGCCAGTTTCCACATGCTCCATCCAAAACGCCAAACCATTTTAACAACTGTAACAGGACTCCAGCTACTCGTTTCTATCAACATTCCCTCTGATCCAAATAGTCCTAACTTTCCTCCTCCAACTTCTCGTCTTTCGAGACCTGTAAACATATAATTAACATGCTTTGAGGTATACTATTAAACCATTCTCTCAGAAGTATGTCTTAATTTTCCTTGGAGTCCTACTTCTCATCTTTCTAGAAACATTAACATAATTTTCTTCCGTTTTTGGAATAATACTCCTGACATGTTATTTATTTATTTGTTTAAGTTGGTGATTGGATTTCGTTGTGGTATGCCTACTGCCATGGAAAATATGGTACTGCGTCATCTTTAAATATAGGTAGTGCATGAACAATTCTGAAATCTGCAAACATTTTTGTATCTCTGGCAAACTGTGAACTGTCTGCTGCATAACCTGCTGTATCTCTGGCAAACTGTGATGCAGTGAAAACTGAAATGTCTGCTGCATAACAAACTTTTATATCTGGCAAACTGTGATGCAGTGAAAACTGAAATGTCTGCTGCATAACAAACTTTTATCTCTGGCTAACTGTGATGCAGTGAAATGTCTGCTGCATAACAAACTTTTATCTCTGGCTAACTGTGATGCAGTGAAAACTGAAATGTCTGATGCATAACCTGCTGTATCTCTGGCAAACTGTGATGCAGTGAAAACTGAAATTCCTGCTGCATAACAAGCTTTTATCTCTGGCTAACTGTGATGCAGTGAAAACTGAAATGTCTGCTGCATAACAAGCTTTTATTTCAGGCAAACTGTGATGCAGTGAAAACTGAAATGTCTGCTGAATAACAAGCTTCTATCTCTGGCTAACTGTGATGCAGTGAAAACTGAAATGTCTGCTGCATAACAAGCTTTTATTTCTGGCAAACTGTGATGCAGTGAAAACTGAAATGTCTGCTGAATAACAAGCTTTTATCTCTGGCAAACTGTGATGCAGTGAAAACTGAAATGTCTGCTGCATAACAAGTTTTTATCTCTGGCAAACTGTGATGCAGTGAAAACTGAAATGTCTGCTGCATAACAAGCTTTTATCTCTGGCAAACTGTGATGCAGTGAAAACTGAAATGTCTGATGCATAACCTGCCATATTTAGCTGGAATGAAGTCTTTCCATAGACAATAATGTATGCAGGTCTTTAAACAAGTCTCATTCTTTGGAAACCGAATCCAATAATAAATAACAATTGAAATGCACCACTAGGAAATCTCAACACGTGTACCATTAGTACTGGTAGTCTGTAACTCCTCTCATCTGTGATGAATCACCTCGCTTTTGTTCAGATCTATGCATAATCCCACCCACTCCTGTTTTTAACCCAAACTTTGGAAGTGTAACTAACTAGTGCTTTGTAGCTGACTGGGCATTTTAGGAATGCGGTTTTTTATGCCAAATGAATCCATTATGCACTTCTTGTCATTTGGTGTCTGGTCTCCTTTAAAACAAACTCTTGCTCACCTAACATTTTGGTAAAGTTGACCATGTACATGTTCTTTGGGTTAATTCTGTCACCTCCCGCCTCGTAATCAAGTCCATCAATGTTAATCAGAGCCAACCGGCCTCCCACTCGAGTTTCTTCAAAAATATCTATGACAGCTTTCTCACCAAACAGTTCACGCACATACAGTGCTGCAGTGGCACCGCCGATACCAGCTCCAACAATTCCTGTAATACATAAAATAATAATAAGCCACAATTTCACAAATTATGTTCACAATCAGAATGTAGACTTTTTAAAACACGTTTAGAGGACATTGATTTATTAATCATTGGGTACTGATATCAAACATTTTCAGTTTTTCTACAAGCAAGTAATGCATGTCACATGACTTTCTAAACTTGGGCAGAGCTCTGCCAGTGACAATTGCTGCTTATTAAAGTTATTTTGGTATGTTTTGATGTTGCACGTTATTTAATGTGAATTTAAAATGCCAAATGAGTGTTGTGTATCACTCAACCTTTTAATAAGTTAATTTTTACATTTTTTTCTTTCTTGTTTTATCTTCTGAAAGTATAGATTTGTATTTTTGTAACATAACTATTCCCATGTCAAGGTTCACTTATGCACAGATTCATTGTTAACAAACTGTACAAAAATAGACCGACACCAGATTTAGGCTGGAAACTGGTATTGGGTTGTTTCGCTCTTATTCCCATTTGCACTGGGCAGTTTCACCTTAATAGAGTTGTTTCACCCTTGTTAATGAGTCGTTTCAACCCTGTTACTGAGTTGTTTTGCCCCTCCATCATGATATACATATATATATATTTGTTGTTTGTTTTGTAATAAATGATATTCAGCTTTCTGGTTGTTTGTTATGAATCTGTCAATTTCATTTGGATTGCGATATACTGAGAAGACCATTTATATCTTTATAGACTCCCAACATATACAATTAATGTCACACTGTTTATTATTGTTTATTGCTTTGCATACAAAAAATTAATATCATCATTTCTTCAAATTTTTTATATTATTTTTGATTTCACATACCAGTAAATATCATAGCTGAGTTCAAGGGAGATATAATACTGCACAAGGGGTTATCATATCCAGTACCTCATACCAAAATGTTAGCTAAGCTACTGGCACACTCTGATATATATTTAAGCATCTTGCAAAGTCTAATCTGTAACTGAAATTATGTTTAATGCATTTCACTAGAGTCACTATGAATAATATGAAAAGAAAACAAAACAGATGTAGTTCTCTTTGGTAACTCAGCTGACTGCTAGGTAACTTAGCTGACTATTGGGTAACATAGTATAAGTTCACTAGATAAAAACAGTATTCCCAACAGCTACCGCGGAGTTGGGGGAGAGGGCAGCAAGGTCATGCCCCCCTACACATTTTAGGAGACAACTTATTTTTAAAAATTACTAAAACTATTTTTTTTTTGCTGTATAAAAATATTTTCTGGCTTGGTGACAAAATAAAGTGGCCGAATTCCAGAGAATTTTTGAAGTATGAGAGGGTTCCTGCAGAATTGCTGCTGCCCTTCGCTCACCTACTTTTCAGGCCCCTCCCCACCCCACCCATTTTAAAATGCTGTCCGCGGTCCCTGTACCATCAGTGATTGCTTTGATTGTTTGCTTTTACTATTTTTAGTCCTTTTACTAGTTTTAGTTTAAGTGTTTTTGTTTAAAAGAAAAGAAGAAAATATTTAGATATTTTATAAATGACCAAAATCTTTTAACAGATGGAACAAAATTGTACCATTCATGAAGGATTATCAGAGCTTTTCCCAGAGCCATAAGGCGCTAGGGGCATTGCTCCCTTAGCTTGCTATGTAAGCGCCTTACTATTTGCTGGCTTAATTTGAGGCAGGTAGAAAAGGGAGCTCTTCTATTTGTCAGTAACTTGGTCAGACAAAGGTATTCACTCCTTGGGAGGGGTGGAGTATATTATGCTATTGAATAGAGACCCTGGAAATTATCATAACATGTCTTGCATGATTAGCTAAATGTTGACAGATGATTTATGTAAGCACTTTAAAAAAACCTGGGGAAAGGCCTGATTATATAATGTGTGTGCATAGAGACTCCCCTGGGCACATTGATCATGCATCTCAATACAGCCGCAGATGCAGGATTTCTGAATGTGGGTGTTTAAATGTGTATTTCTGAAAAGGGGGGAGGGAGGGGGTTCAAAAGTGATGAGTGAATAGAAAAGGAGAAATAATAATTAATTTTCACATCCTTCCACTCCATAAAAGATAAAAAAAAAAAAATCGAGAAAAGGAGGGTCCTTACCCCCTGGATCCGCTACTGCAATAGCAATAATTAATATACCCGTTAATGTTCAAAATGTGATATCTCATCAAGTTTTAATGCTTGATGGTTGATTTTGGTGTAGAATAAATGGAGTTAGTAAATATATGACTTACAGTTGATGTTTTTGTCTAAAAGAAAATATCATGAATATCCAGGAAGCCCTCCCCCCCCCACCCCAATTCCAGGATATGACTGTCGCCCATGATACAATAATAAATTAGCTTCAAGGTGTTGTTTTCTTAAACATGTTTTTTGCTGATGGAGAAATATTTTATGAAATGACATCGCAATATTTTTTTGCTTGTTACCACTAATTACTTACAATACTTAAGTGTGATAATGCAAGTTACATGTGTAAAGAAAAAGGGTGAAACGACCCATCTGAGGGGCGAAATGACCCAATGCGAACTGGAATAAGGGCGAAAAGACTCAGGTGCAAACAGGTTTTAGGGCAAACCACTCGGATTCTCGGAAACTGATTATAAGCAATATATATATATATATATATATATCTACACTCGTGTCACATAAGTCTGCGCGGCACAAAAGTCTGTGCACCTTTACGTTGCATTGTTTCCATAAACAAGCGTTGATGAACAAGAAAACAGTGTTATTTGAAGTCCTCCAAATATGATAAAATTAACTTCTTTTGATCAAAAAGATATATAAAAGTGTTATCTTTAATAGTTTAATTCAATAAAACACTGCATTAATGCACAAATAG
>JAULBS010034573.1:0-10176 GCA_032355785.1 Symmetromphalus regularis
GGTCATTCTGACATATGTCTTTAGAGGAAACCTGCTGCCACCACATAGGCTACTCCTTCCGATAAGCAGCAAGGGATTTTATATACACCGTCCCACAGACAGCTGATTAGTGCTATTTAAAGATATAAATTGTTCACAACTAGATTTCTCAGGTTTAAAAGTACAAGACGATTCTTCCCTCAAGCCTGCCCAATTTGTGGCTAGTCACTGAAATGTGAAACACATAATTAACATGGACTGCCTTATCTACCCTCTCAGGCAAGATCCATTGTTGAGCTACTACAACGACCAGAGACATATAATTTGCAGATACTCATATGAAGAAAGAAACTGCAAGTAAAGTGAAAGTGAAAGTATGGAAACAGGCTCTACCAGCCAAACATTTGATACAACAAATGACAGAGTGAAAATATGAAAAAAAGGCTCTACCAGCCGAAAATCTGATGAAACAACGAACAGGTTGATAGGCAAAGTAAGCAAATTCATTGACAGTTACAAACATAATACATAAATGGAAATGTATAAAAGCAAAATAAAAATTAACAAAAGATGCCTTTTCTTTCTTTTTCTTGTGGATCAGGTTAGGGGTTCAACAAGCTTTCAGTCTTAGTTCAGACATGTTTCTCTTGAGATGACAACTTTCCTTTTATTCATACTAACAGGTAGGCCGAGTGTATTCAGCACTTATAATTAATTACAAGTTCATAATGGCTACCCTTCTCATTATCTCAGGAAGTCAAATTCTTTTTGAAATAATTGCATGACAGGTTGGAAATGGCTAACATTCTAGTCAACCCACTGGAATGGCAAGTTAAAAAATCTGTCACCCCAAGTCAAAAGCTGCTAAAACAAGAGAACACCTCCCCCCACCTCCCCCCCACCTCCCCTACTTAACACTGTAGCAATAAAAAATACGATCATACCATTTGGTTTTAATTCATTAACCTCATTATAATCGTAGTTTGGTTTTTTTATTCATTTAACCTCATTATAATTGTAATTTGTGGTTTTTATTCATTTAACGTCATTATAATTGTAATTTGTGGTTTTTATTCATTGAGCCTCCTTATAATTGTAGTTTGTGGTTTTATATGACATTCTAATCACACTGTATGTGGTTACAGCGAGTTTGACCTTACTTGGACTAGTTTGAAGTCTTAATATGACATTCTAATCAAACTATGTGGTTACAGAGAGTTTTACCTTACTGCAGGGCCGATTAAGCCAGTTACATATTAGGGATGCAAGACTGAATAGGGGTGCCATCAGTCATTTGAAAGGCACCAACAATGTATCCAATAAACGTAAAACATGCAAATTTTAGGTTGCCTATTATTGCAAAAAAGGGCACCACAGCTTATTGAGGTGTGGGGGGGGGGAGAGGCAAATGTCTCCTTGCCCAACCCCGGCTATGCCAGCCCTACCTTACTGAGACTGCAGTTTGAAGTTTTAATTAATGACATCACTACAATTGTAATAAGCTTTTTCATTTAACACGACCTCACAGAATTGTTTTATCAGTGGTTTTGATAGGTGCATGTTAACAACAAGACGTAAATTACAGGACATAACTAGACACCTCTACCATAACTCAAATTAAACATTAACATGATAGACCTATTTACAAATGTTGTTATTTACACAATGTATGCGTATAAAAAAAAAACAGGGCAACAAAAACTAAACAAGAAAAACTACAACACTATGACAGGAAACCTGAACCCAGTATTTATTCAATGATTAATGAATATATATTTTTTTTTACACATTGCGATCTGTCCATTTTGTTTTAAATGTTAAATGTCAGGGATTTATCTACTACTCAACCATGAAGCTGGTAAAATGACTAATTTCGCTTTCCATTTGATATTACTTTAGACAAAATTTCCTAAATTTAATACGAATCATTATCAGTTTTTAGCTTACATTTATTAATACTTTATTTAAAAAAAAAAAAATTTAAAGTGCTAACAATTGTTGGAACTGGATTATTCCCTGAAAGTCTATCATTTACAAAGTGAATCAAGGATCGCTAATTGGATAATAGTATCTAAAACTGCTCAACTTTCCTTTTAGTAAATGAATGCATGAAATAACACATTTTTTTAATATTTCATTTTTTTAAAAATGTTTGTATGTTGTCAATACTAGGAATTAGAATACATATATAAGATTTCTTTTTAAATAACTGAAAAACATGGGAAATAAATAATTTTTTCACAAAATAGGGCCTACATCAACAAATATTTCCATCCCATTATCCCAAACAGGAATTTGACTTCAATATTCATACAACCATTTGCAAAATTATGTTTTGTATTTACAAACACAAATATATATTAAGATTTCTAGCAAAATGTAAAAGATGGGACAAAGAAAAAGATGGCTGCTCTAAGCATTTAAAAACGGTAAAATTTGTGTAACTACCAATATACATGCATACAACAGTAAAATCAACTACATTATAATCTGCCAAAAGAGCAAAAAAACAACCCATTTCTTATATTCCAGCCAACCTTTCATACGAGGGCTATTCGTGGCCCTTACAATATATCAGTGGCAATAAATGCCATACCACCAACCCAACATTTGAATAAAGTTACATAAAGCATCCATGTGTAAGCATGGAATATTTTTACAAATGTTACAACAGTCGTTATTTATCTCATCTCCTTCCCCGAGCCATCAAAGAGGTTAGTGAGGTTATTAAGCCTTTCCCAGTGGAGGTGAAGAAATGTCAACAAATATTTAAAAATGTTCGTGTGCAGAATACCAAGGTAATTCAACACATCACAACTCTAGAATAATCAAGTTTTATTTTTTTATGTTAAAACTAATGATTAATAACCATGCAATTCTAGGATAGCAACACAGTTGTCCAAGCTTTCCTTAACAGACATGCCCTAACAGTAGTGGACAGACCTGGGGTTTTAGTGGGTTTAACCCCCAACCCCTCCCTTTGTTTTCACTAATTCTATAAAAAAAGAAGATGAGGAAATGACCATAAACTTATGTTACACACATTTTTATTACTACACTTACATATTTAGGTGCCCCGCATAATTTAAATAATTAGTATTGCTTGTATCCAAGCTGAAAAATAAGAAACCAAAACAATTTGCCAACTGACCCTGTTTCCTTAAAATATGTGTCCAAGCCTGCCCTAAACATGGTTCATGTCTGTTTTCTGAAAAGGAGAATCTTTGAAAGTTGGCTTCCATTAAAGTGACTAATTTACAAATGATTTGCTTATGAATTATGTTCATTCTAACCAAGAAGATTGTGACTTGAAAATGTCACTACTTGGATGTAAATGAACATGAAAGCACCTCACCAAGAAAGAGTTAAGATCCATTACACAACTGTTCAGTGTACTGTTACAATATCTTATCTGACAAAACAGTTATATCCACTGTATTCAATAAAATAACATATATATAACACAATAAAAACAATTTGCTGCTTCAGAACCAAAAGGGTGTAAGTCTGGGTTTATCACTTACTCTTATCACTGAATACCCCTAAGTGAACTGCATCTGGTGCACAAAGGGTGTATGTAGATTTCTGAAGCTATCCCGCATTTATCTTCGGTTAAGCACTTACACCCTTTTGGCTCTCTCGTTTTTGGTCCTTTTCTCCATTACCTGCTACCCCAACTTACACCCTTTTTGTTCTCAAGCAGCGAATTTGACAAATTAGTATTATTAAAAATTGCTATTAAAACCATATTTCATAATAAACTTTCAAAAATATCAAATCATTAAATACAATCTTTACATGAACCACAAAGATGGCATTGTAAAGTTTAGTGACTAAGTCGACATTTTAAGTTTCTGAAATTGACATCATCCGAGTACTTTCCCGCCACCATATTTGTGAGATCTTGAAGGCTGATGATAGATATGTTCAGAGTACCCTGAAGGCATTTCCCCTATCTTAGAAAACCTCTACTTATTTTGTTTTTATGCACGTGTCTTCTGATAAAAATCAAATAATTATATATGCAATAAAAAATGTATGGAACTTGTTCAGCGAATAAAAAATCTGCAAATGTCTTCCATACATTTTGAATGACACTACCACTCACATAATAATATAGTAATATATATTTACGATATAGTATTGGGTTTATTATTGTATACTCATGAGTTACCAAAAATCTCCCTAATTTGAACACCTCATAATTAACAATTAACAAAAGTGCCAAATTTTATGTTGCTTTTGCTAAAATCATTCATTTTTCTATAGTTTTTCAACAAACCACACACAAAACCTAAAAAACTGGTTACAAAAATTCATCTCAGACTGAGCCCTGGCAGGTAGTCATAAACTACTTTCCTTTCCTTTCCCTTTCTAACAGTCGAAATAGATTGGTCCACAATCATTAGTCGTGAGAATTTAGTATGCCTATAACCAGTCTACAAGCAGTAATGAACACTGTATGCGATGACATAAACACAACCATTGTAGTCGTCCAGTGGCCATCTTGACTCAGAAATCTCATCCCACCGCGAAAGCAGGAAAAGGATAACACCAATAAGATAATGGCAAAATTCGCAGGATGAGAAGAACTGAAATATTGCCATACCTTCCTATCTAGGTAAACACCTAGTCACGACACACACAATGCCCAGAACCACAGTATCTCGTTTACAAGGTTTGTGCTTCACTCCCTACAAAGGTAAACTGCAGTATCTACACAAGTAGAGAAGCTGAGAAAAATTATTAAGTTTCGAGATCTGCCCTTATAAGACAGGTTATTGGAGATCAGTGGTGACTTTTTTTTCTATCGATACTTGCGTTATTAGAAGCATGTCATTTACATATGTGATAGAGCTGATACTGCACTCTTCAAAAATAATAAAAACTCAATTTTTCGGCCATCGTGTCAGATACTCTGGTTTACTTTCGTATGGCAGTTTAGCAAAATCATCATATTTACTTTTAAGCCTCTTCCTTTTGTGTAAAATAACAACCATATTTGATATAGTTAAAATGATCAATAGCAGCAACAGCAACAGAAGGCTACAAAGTGCTTATTTCAAATTTAATTCCCAATAATTCATTATACATGTATATCATAAATTTTAAAAAATCTTTTTCTTATAATCAGATTATGATTAGGGTAAGCCACTTCAAATAGATTCAGCTTAGCACTATAGATAGAGGAAAGGGTACCTGCTGGATGTCATTTTAAGAAAACACTAAATGTGTATGTCAGACAAGATGATGTAATACAGTACACTTGGTGATACAACAGTTCTGTACCTCGGTTACATAATTCTTCCAAACTCTATTGGACATCCTCCATTGTTTCTCATTCTATGCCAAGCCTAGACGCAAAGATCAAATCCAATTTCCTTGTTTTAATTTAATCATTTCCCAAATTCATGAAATGTAGTGGTCTCCATTAAAACAGTACCCATAGATTCTATTAAATAATCAATTAAAACAGTGCAGATAGGTTTTATTAAAACAAATTTAGATAAGGAATGCTATAAAACAGTTCCAAAATGGCTTTAATTAAAATGACTCCATCCAATATGGATTATATTAAAACGGAGTTGATACGTATTATATTAAAAGAGTGCTGCCCATAAGATTTCAAATTTCATAAAAAAACACTTTTTCGGTTCTGTGCTTTTGGATCAAGGAATCCTTCAGAAATTGTTTTTTGGTAATCCAAAATAACAGCAGTGATATGTAAATCATGTGAAAAAAAAATTCGATTCCGTGATTTTAACGACACACTACCAGTAACAATCATTATCATAAAATCCATTGGCCTGAGAGTGTTGATATGGATTTTATTTTTAAAAAAGTAATTTTGATCTCTATAATACCAACAAAATTCTGTAGTCGGACAAACTTGATATTCAAGCATCTGGCTTAGCAGTGAAATGTAGAATCAAAAAGAAAAGACAAAAATTCAGCAAAAACCTCTCAAGAATACAAACTGATACCATTCAACAAATTACAACTCTTTTGGCAAATCATATTTGCTAGCAGTGATTTCAAACACAGAGAACTATTTAACTCGTAGAAGAGATTCTCTCACAGGTTTTGAAGATTTTATGTAATAAAATATTTGTAAAATGTGACAAGGCCACAAACCACCTATTATGCTTGGTTTTGATAGCTGCCAATAGAGTTAACTCTGTACAGTTTATTTTGAATGCTATATCATCAAAAGGTCAAAAACCGGATTACAAATTACATTGTGATAAATATTGTAAAGAAAGTGAAAAATGAAGTGATGTTGTACACAAAACCTCACCACACTATGAAAATCACTATAAGTAGCACCTTGTGGATTGGTTTTAATTACAGTCAAACCTGTTATCTTGGTCACTTAAGGAATGAAATGTTAAGTTCTGAAGTGTGAGTAGTGTGATGACTCAGTGGCTGTATAGAAAGACGACAGACTGTCAAATTTCATGGAAATAAATACAATAGTTTGCAATTGTACTATACACAAGTTAGTGGATTTTAAATATTTTTTTATGGAAGGTGACCATCATCATTGATATGGTTTATTTTTAACGACACCACTAGAGCACTTTGATTTATTAATCATTGGCTATTGGATGTCAAACATTTGGTTGTTTTGACATGTACTCAAGTATGAACCAGCCTCCAACAGGTTCTTTAAGGTTTGTTTTATTTAACAATGCACTAGAGCACATTGATTTTTATCTTATCATAGGCTATTGGATGTCAATCATATGGTCATTCTGACATGTATTTTTAGAGGAAACCTGCTGCTGCCACATAGGCTACTCTTTTCTGATAAGCAGAAAGTGATATTTTACATGCACCGTCCCACAGACAGGACAGAACATACCATGGCCTTTGATAAATCAGTTGTGGACCACTGGTTGAAACGGAAAATAGCCCAAACTGCAAATGGGTCCACTGAGAAGGATTGATCCGACGACCGACCGGTTCACAGGCAGATACGCTACCATTTGAGCTAGATCCTGCTCCCACTAAGGGTTCTGAACCACTGACATTAGAATGAGAATCAGGCATTCTAGTACTAGACCACAGACAGTCTCACTGATGCTGATTCCATTAATCTCCAATCTTAATGTTAACTATCGACTCCACTCCCAAGCCATTTCAAATTTCCTGCATCAGGAACTGCTTATTTTACTCGTCATACAATTAACTGATGTTAATAAGTTTGCTATATGTTTTGTTCTTTTGTATCATTTGTTTGGGAAAATACTTACACAGTTTCAGATTAAAGTGGGGAAGGTGACGCTCACGGATTGAACCCCATATTTTACGTCAAATACTGGTTTTGTTTTCTTCAATTATATTATTCCCCAAACATAATTAATGGCCTTCTCTTTAAACCGGTCTCTGATCTTATGATGTTAAGACTTGTAGTCTAATAAAACCTGTCAGTTTTATGTTTTAGTTCATACTCTTGAAAAAGTCTGTATTATATAGACGAAACATCGGGTTGTTTTAAATAAGACGTATAGCGTAATTTATGTTTTTTGGAGCTGTTTAAAGTATTTTATATTACAAAGTTCAAGATAACAAGGTTTGACTGTAGGTCAGTGATGACAAACATGCAGAATGAGAGATAACAAAACAATGTGGTTAGTAAATAAGCCAATAACCATTACACAGACAATATCAAAGTATTTTTCATGCATTTCAAATCTGTATATATTTTTTTAAAACACTTTTAAAAATTTAACACTTAACAAGGAAAAATGGACAAGAGGTTCATAATATACATACACTTTTTTTAATTAACATAATCTTATTAAAATATTTAAATGCATACATCCACTATTGGTATTATATATTTTATTATTATTATAATAGATATATATGCATTATGTTCGTGACCAAACTACCAATAAGTGATTACTACACTCATTTTTACTTTAAAGATTAAACTCAATAAGAATACTGAGAATTAATCAAATACAGAGTAGAATTTGCAAATGTTAAGACATACTAATGTAACCTTGAATCTGGTAGGGGAGATAATTTATTTTAGGTGAGATAATTTGTTCTTGCTACACAGATATGATATTGATAGAGAAGTGTTTGTTGGTTGTTAAACAGCAAGATGAACATGATAATGAACGACACATGAGTTACACTTTTACAAGACAAACCTACCCCATTTACATACATAGTACACAGTATTAAAAAAATGTGTTCAGAAAATAAAAGCTGGTTTAGTTCTGTATTCAAGAGAGGTTTGCGATGACAAAATCTCCAAAACACTTTTCATGAGTTCACCATATGTCTTATTGCATGATATGTTGTAGATTAATATTTCTGCACAATATGATGAAAAAACAACTATTTTTTTTACTTAAACTTGTTAACGACAGAGTTAATTGTGCTGTCAATGGTACGCTTGACCGGCTCCAAGAAGATCAACTGTTTCCGTGCTTCTGTTAACAACGGATGGTCGTACTTGGTGTAAAAACAGATGATAAAAGTTACCGACAGCAACAGCAGAGCAAACATGAGTGAATAGAAGAAAAGTTTCACTGTTGTTTTAAAACACGTAGCACACTTCGACTTGGGCGGAACTTTCGTGACGGGTTTGACAACAGGTGTCACCACGGGCGACGTGCTGTTCTGTTCACTCGTGACCTTCTCGTAATGTTCCTCCAATTTCTTGATCTGCTCATCAAGATTAGGTTTCACGTCTTCGTCGTCGTCATCATCATCGTCCCTCGTCTGATTAGGGTTGTACGACATGTCAGCACTCGTGTCAAGGCCACCAGTTGTATCTATGGGAACCGAGCCATTAATCTTGATAGTTGGCTGTGAGGATATGGTTTGTGCCTTATCCTGAATGACAACCTCTTCGGGTACAGCCATTGGAGCAATTTTCATTGGGCCATCATCAATAACAGTGGAAGTGTTCAGAAGTGGAACATCAATGGCAGATTCTGAAGAATGAAAAATGCTAATATTAATAGGGAAAATATAATGACTATATATACGACAATACGTGCACATATCATCTGACACATTTTAATATTACCCACAATACTGTAATAGTAAGTTCCGGTTTATCACAATCTCTGGCACATTCTATTCTGTATTTCCACTATTAGTACTCCACAACTATTTATACATGTATAATTATGTATTCATGTGTACAAAAGACACATCAATAAAAATACACATTTTAATATTACCCACAATACTGTAATAGTAAGTTCCGGTTTATCTTAATCTTTGGCACATTCAGTTCTCTATTTCCACTATTACTGCTACACAACTATTTATATATGTATATGTATTCATACATGTACAAAAGACACATTAATAAAAATACACATTTTAATGTTACCCACTACAATGTGATAATAAATTCCAGTTTATCATAATCTCTTGACACATGTTCTATAATTATACCATCAGTACTCCACAACAATTTATACATGTATACAAAAAAAAATAATAATAATAAATATATACCTTTTAGTGTAACTGTCATGTTAATTTTATTATGCAACAGTTTCACAATTTACCATATAAAAAAAATAGATTTTGTTCACATTAATATCCATACTGTTTTTACAATGAACATTAAAGGCAAATTCCCATTTTTTATTCAGTGTATGTCTACAAAATCAGTTTTGCAGTTAAATGTTAAAGGCACATAACCTACTTAATCAAATCTATTTTGGGTATGTGTGTACATGTATGCTGGACACTACATTCAGCTGTTGTAGTTTTTACAGACAATCTGATAAATGAATGATAAACCTGACACACCTATATTAAATTATTATAAAAGTATAAACACTCAAATACTGTAACAAACGAAGAAGAAAGCTCACAAGCCCTGTCATTTATCTCAACAGTTTCACCATATAAGCACTTAAGTTTGGAGTAATCTCCCTTAGTGTATCCATTTTTTTTTTTCACATCAATTTTACATACAAAAACAGATTCATTTTTATGTTTGGGTTGTGTGTGATATATAGTAACCTAGTATGGTGGGGTTGTGTTTTATATACAGGGACTATCTTGTTTTCCTTTATTCCATCTTACACTACTGTATGATGGGGTTGTGTGTGATATATAGTAACCTGGTATGGTGGGGGTTGTGTTTTATATACAGGGACTATCTTGTTTTCCTTTATTCCATCTTACACTACTGTATGATGGGGTTGTGTG
>JAULBS010034583.1:0-10176 GCA_032355785.1 Symmetromphalus regularis
CCACCTGTCTTAAAGAGTCACCTTTATTTTCTCCCAAATCAACTAATTAAGTACAATGCAACCTGTATTAATCAGCCACCTGTCTTAAAGAGTCACCTTTATTTTCTCCCAAATCAACTAATTAAGTACAATGCAACCTGTATTAATCAGCCTCCTTTCTTAAAGAGTCACCTTTATTTTCTCCCAAATCAACTAATTAAGTACAATGCAACCTGTATTAAGCAGCCACCTGTCTTAAAGAGTAATCTTTATTTTCTCCCAAATCAACTAATTAAGTACAATGCAACCTGTATTAATCAGCCTCCTGTCTTAGAGAGTCACTTAATTATTCCCAAATCAGCTAGTCCAGTGCTATTTCACCTGTACTAACCAGCCATCTGTCTTATATGGTCACTTTATTTCCTTCCAAATCAATTCAGTGCAATTTGACTTGTGTTAAGCAACCACCTATCTTAAAATATCACTTTTGTTCTCTCCTGAATGAGCTAGTTCGGTGCAATTTCACCTGTTTTAAACAACCACCTATCTTAAGAGGTCACATTTTGTTACTTTGATGGGTGTCTGTTTAAGCTAGGTTTGACTGTAAGTGAGTTGATGAATATTGTATGATGTTGTAACACTTTAATGTACTTCGGTGATGTCACATTTGTGTGGGATGTTCTCATAATGTATTTTTAATTTGCATCACCATGTTTCACTTATGCAAGCAGTAATTGAACCATCTTCGGTAACATGTCTAAATTGGATTTGGCAGTCATAGGAACCCAGTGATGTCGAGTCGTAATCGTGGTTTGAATAATAGGTCTTAACGAAGTCTCTCCAAGGGCATTGATCAGACGAAACATTTACACAGTTCTTCAACATTCAGTGTCAAAATTAATCTTTTTCTTTTCCTTTATTGAATAACTGGAATGTCTCTTCTCAAATTCTGCGTTAACAATCAGTCTAATTTGATATAAACTGTATTTTAAAAATTAACTGTGTCTAATTTGATATAAACAGTTTTTTTGAAAATTAACTGTGTCTAATTTGATATAAACAATATTTTTAAAATTGCCTATGTCTAATTAAACTGTATTTTAAAAATATCTGTCTAATTTGATATAAACAGTGTTTAGTATGCTGGTTTACATTGTATTACATTTTCTCAACCATGTTTTAGTAAATATTTTCTCAAATAGTCCTCCCGTGATCATTTTAAAGTAAAGTTTGTTTTATTTAACGACACCTCTGGAGCACATTCATTTTTATCTTATCATCAACTATTGGATGTCAGTCATATGGTCATTCTGCCATATTTTTAGAGGAAACTGCTCTTTTCAAAAAGCAGCAATGGGTCTTTTATATGCACTGTCTCACAGACAGGACAGAACATACCACGACCTTTGAACCAGTTGTGGACAACTGGTTGGAATGGAAAATGGTCCAACTGAGAAGGATCAGTCCGACAACGACTTGACAGTGTATACAAGTCAAGTAACTGTAATAAGGGTGGAGTTGTATTGAGGTGGGTGGGTGGTAGTAGCTACCGACAGTTTCACAGGCAGTCACGCTACCGTTTGAGCTATATCCCACTCCCCTGATCTGTTTTGCCACATACTGAACAAACCTGGGACGGTGTTCTGCTGAAAACTAAACAACATAAGTTTCTGTGATCAAACCGTTTCTCTGCACAATGTAGAGTCCAGTGGTAGTACATGTAAAATCAGGAGGAACTGTACTCATGAATTACTGTGAAAAGGTGATGACACCAAGTGTTCACAAAAGATGATCACATTCTGTCTCTCCAGTGGTCCCTGTTATAACTAATATAAGCATAGCCCTTACACAGTCAACATTCTAGGATTCTAGGACTAAGGTTTCTGATCAAGCAGAAAATGAGTCCACCAAGCACTTCAGGGAAATTCTCGACCAACTGAGCTAAGTCCCAACCACTGGCTGTAACATGTTACTGTTAGGTTTCATTAAGACAGTTTTAAGATACTGAATCTAGATCTTGCTAACATAAATATATTTACCCATAAAACTTGCTACAGTGTTGAAAACAGAGTGATGGAAAGTCAGAGTGATTGCTATTTAACAGGGGTTTTTTACACTACGGAGAGGCAGGCACGTACCAAACCTTTATCTCACTGAGTTATTAGCATAATAAATAAATAAAAAAGTATTACCCAGGTGGGCACCCATGACATGGTACATAGCTGTTATTTTCTCAATCAGAAGTTTAAAGAGTGGAATGATTAAAATTGTTTTGAGTAATAAATAGAATATCATACTCATTACCATTTATTATCATATTTATGTTCCTCATAAAATAATTTTCCTTTGTCATTCACTGAAACTTGTGACAAAGAAAAAGTATTTCTCACTGAGAAAATAAGAGTATTTCATTATGTCTAATAAGCTTGCCTATACCACAAATATAAATACTGTACTGTAAATATGATTTTGTAAAAGTGCAAATTACATCACTAAAACAAGAAAATATTACAACGGTAGCATCATCCATAATGTTATAGGATAGCATTTCTTTAAACTGTTTAAATTAGAAATTTTAAAGAGTAGCACAATTAAAATTGTTTGAGGTAATAAATAGAATATCATACCTGTTACCATTTATCATCATATTTATGTCCTTCATGAAATAATTTTCATTTGCCATTCTCTGATTCTCTACATAAGAGGGTAGTTGGTCATAGTATGAACTGAAAAGTAACTCAAAATGCCACGCTTTAATAAAAAAGATTTTTTTATAGTCATTCTCTTGTAAACTATTCTCTATCTACAACTGAGAGTAATAGATCTTACCAGGAACCCTGCAATAACTCAAAATATAGTAATCTCTATAATACACTGTTTATAAATACATTTTTATAGTCATATACTAATCTCTGTAATCCACTATTTAGTAAATATATTTTTTTAATCGAACTCTCATGCACTACAATCTTTTCACATAAGGGCAGTAGGTTCCAATAACTAATTTTTTATTGTATAAACTCTGATTTACTATCTCTACACACACGAGGGCAGTAGGTTTGGAGGAACACACATATAGACAATCTGTAACAGATGGCTTCGAGTGAGGAGAGTTACCCAGTGCTGTTAACATTAATAATTACACGTGTTTACACAATGTCTACATGCACAACACTACCCATCAGCTCATCCGTCTGTTACTGTAATGTGGACTACTTGCTGGGGCGCCATCACTTCTAGTCTTTGATCTTCTGCTTGCAAGCCCACACTCACAGTAGCAACAAACACCTCTAACAACTTGACCTCAGCCGGACTGGGGAAAACCGCTCACCTTGGGGCTAATTTGTGCGTTAACATGTGTTATAGTGTGAACTGACATCTGTAGATTTGTTTTTCATTAGTATTAGTATAATAAAGGAGTTTTCTTTGCTTCTTTAATGTGTTTGTTAGCAAACCGGTCATGAAACGCTGCCTGTAAATGAATTATTGAAAGTTTGCCTGGAGAGTGGTTCTAAAGATCAAGGTTTGCTCGGCAGGTTTTTCTTGTGCAACTAATGAGAACTAATCGATAATAAAATGCTAGAGAATCTCTTGTGTATTGAAGAGTCTCTTGTGTGTATCAGAGAATCTCGTGTATTAGAGAAGTGGTTATGTATTAGAGAAACCCTTGTATATTAGAGAATCTCTTGTGTATTAGAGAATCTCATGTATTTGAAAATCTCTTGTGTAAAAGAATCTTTTGTGTATTAGGTAATCTTGTGTATTAGAGAATGTGTTGTGTATTAGAGAATCTCTTGTGTATTAGATAATGTGTTCTGTACTAGTGACTCTCTTGTGTATTAGAGAATTGGTGTGTTAGAGAATCTCTAGTGCATTAACAGAATCTCTCCTGCTTTAGAGAATCTCTCATGCATTAGAGAAGCTCTCATGTATTAGAGAATCTGTCATGCTTTAGGGAATCTCAAGTGCATCAGAGAATCTCTTGTGCATTAGAGAATCTCTTGCTTTAGAGAATCTCTCACATTAGAGAATCACCTGTGTATTAAAGAATCTCTTGTGCATTAGAGAATCTCTTGCCTTAGAGAATCTCTCTCGCATTAGAGAATCTCTTGCGCTTTAGAGAACCACCTGTGTATTAGAAAATCTCTTGTGTATTAGAGAATCTCTTTTGTAACAGTTTGGATAACTGTATAAATTGGTTTGACCAATATTTTTATTTACCATCTTAGTTCCAAACAAAACACTTTAAGTTTCAGACAAAATACTTGTCATGGACACATTTAGCTGATTTGTGAGTACGTGCATATTCCTTTGATTTCACGACAAAAATATTTAAACAGTTATCTTGTTATTTTGTTACGGATTCCTAACCAGGTTAATATGTAAAGAATTTGTCTACACGACAAGTGAGGGGGAGGGGGTAGTTTATTTATTACTTTACCTGATTCACTATGTTGAATTTCTTTCTCAAGATAAAGCCACCCCAGGACTTGTAACAATAGTTATTATCCCAGCTTTGAAAGACTGAGATGTACTGTACGATATTAAAGTTTTTGTTACAGCTTACGTAGATTTGTTCCTCTGTTTGTTGGCTACATTATTCTCTCCCCCACCCCCCACCCCCAGATATAGAACTCAATAGAAAAGGTTTCACACCAGGGTTTGAAGATAATCTGTTAAAGTGCCACTTTTAGAAATATGTTTTTCTAAGAGGTGACTCTGATCTCGACTGTCATAACTGTTACAGCTTATAAATATCCAGTTCAGAAGTGATCATGAAAAACTAGTGAATTTAATACTCTAAAGAAAGGAAATATTAAATACTGTAAAACTACTAAAGAAAAGAAATATTAAATACTATAAAATTACTAAAGAAATGAAATATTAAATACTGTAAAACTACTAAAGAAATGAAATGATTATTTTTAGTTACACTCCAGCAATGTTTATTTTAGGTATCAGACTCAAAGTATTTGTAACACATGATCTTTATATGAAACCTGTATGTCAGAATGACCATATGATTGATGTCCAATAGCCGATGATGATAAGATAAAAATCAATGTCCTCTAGAGGCGTCGTTAAATAAAACAAACTTTACTTTATATGAAACCTGCTACCAACACATAAGCTACTCTTTTTGGTTGGCAGTAAGGGATCTTTTATGTGCTTTCCCACAGACAGGGCAGTACATAACATGGCATTTGTTATACTAGTCATAGACTTTTGGCTTGAATGAGAAATAGCTCATGGGACTCACTAAAAGGGATTGATCCAGCAACCTGTCACACTTCAAGCCAATGTTCTAAGCTATGTTCCACTGTGTTTGGTACTAATGTGACACTTCAGAATTTCTGTATTTGTATTTATAACATACGATCTGCCCCCTTGTGAGTTATTGTCAGTAATGACCCTTATTCCTTTAAATATTAATCCTTTATGTTTGGCAAATTGAGCCAACCAATACAACTCATATTTATTTCTACACAAAATTTTCTTTTTGTCCAAATACAAAAAAGGAGAGTTATAATGAAGGTCCTTGACCACTTTCAGTACAGTGACCCATTTATGAATTTCAGTATAGTTTAGATATGTATTTACTGAATGTAAGTATTGGTTAGTGTACTCGGTATAGTAAGTTCAAGCCAGTTGTAAGGTAAAAGGAATCTTATTGCCTTAGTTTCTTTGTTTGTCAAAAATACAGAAATAAAGGAAATGTGTTGTACAAAATGTCCACCTTGTATTCCCTTATGAAGCAAGATGTAGCTCACGGGTAGAGCATTTACCTGAGGAGTAGTGGGTCATCGGATTGATCCCATTCAGAGTTGCCTTTGAGCTGTTTCTCAATCCAGCCAGTGGTCCATAACTGGTGTAAGAAAGGTAGTGGTTAGACAGGTGGCTGCTTAATACAGGTTATTATACTAAATGAGCTTATTTGAGAGAAACTAATGTTGACCATTTAAAACAGGTGGTCACATAAAAAGGTTTGGCTATTTATGACTGACAATATTTACAGGCATTTTTGTAAGCACATCAGCTTCATTAGATTTCTATATGACAGAGCTGGTAGTGCCGGGAGTGGGGGGAAACGGGCATTCCCCTCCCCCCAAAATAATCTGCAGTGCCCTGTTTTTGCGACCATGGGTGCCCTAAAAGTTATGTTTTACCTTTATTGAGTACATTGTTGGCACTCTTCAAATGACTGATGGTGCCCTTATTCAGTCTTGCCCCCCACCCCCAGTATTTAAACGGCTGTGCCGGCCCTGTATGGAACAAATGAATAAGACTTGCTGAATAACTTATTAATGTACGAACATACAAACGAGCTCTGTTAATAAGTATTCTTAGAAAACTTGAGTTTTGTCATACCCCTCGATGTCTTTTGTGATTCATCTACATACCACGTTCTCCCATTACCCCAAGCCGTTTGATGTGTGATCAGTTTTTATGCACCGTAATGTCTTGAGGCTGTTGAATGTTTATGTACCGTGATGTCCTCAGGACTTTGAAGTGAAGGCATGTACATAGAATTTTAATTTTGCTAGGGCCCGTTAATTGAGCATAAAATTCGTCACAATCCGGGCAAATGTGGGGTCTATGGTTCCTAATCAATTGGACCGTTACTTAAGTTGTGATTTATTTGACAGAAAGAGTGTTCCTCTTCGCTCATCTTGAATGGTGAAATTAAGATCTGACATATTTGGTGTTTTTGGGAGGAGAGAAATTCTGGGAGATACTTTTGATATGAAATGCGACCTTAATGTAAAATATGTATTTGGGAATTGAACCCCATTGTATGTTTTCTAATCAGAATACATTTGTTCTCCTTTTCTTTTTTAAGTCAGAGTACATTAAAATTAACAAGTCTATAGTCTTTGAGGGTTTAGCCCGGTCTAATGTATATAAATTATAGTCAGAGTAAATTAAAATTAACAAGTCTATAGTCTTTCAGGGTTACACCCGGTCTAATGTTTCAGAGTACATTAAACATAAATGGCTGCATCTTTTGGGGGTTACACCCATCTAACATTTTGTTGCCAGAGTGCATTAAACATTAAGATGTCTACGTCCTATGGGGTTACACCCATGAAATGTTTTGCAAGCAGACTGCATTAAGCTGGTACATTGAGCATGGAAGGTAATGGAGGCATGGTCTCTCTTACCATCCTGCTATGGTTGAGTAAATTCTATCAGATGCTATCATGTGGTGTCACTTTCTGATGAGTGTTTGGACAGTGCAGACGGTTACTTGCTTGGTTAAGTGGATGATGCTAACAAGGTGCTGGTAAAGTTATCAAATAATTCAGACCTTCTGGAAATCCGATGAGGGTCGCTTGGTGCTTTATGCACGCTTCTCTCCATGCCAAGTTCATTGTGCTGGTTGCAGTCCACAGAGGTTATTTGCATGATGTCATTTCCACTGGAGTTATACCCCTTGGTAGTGTATTTTCACTGGAGTTCTTTCCCTTGGCATCTGTATATTATTAGGAATGAAAATTATTTTATAAATGTACTTGTCATCGGGAAAGTAAAAACTAGAAACTTACCTGCCCTGATCTGTACAATACCTGCCACATTTTTTATGTGATGGATGTTAAATTTTTAAGTGCAATAAAATATATAAAGAAATATTTCTGATTTGCATGGTCTTTATTTGTTTTGTTTAAGCCACTGCTGACAAAAAAAACTTGATTTTCTATGCCATGACAAAAATAACTTTTTATACGGGCAACAACTCAATAACATTATTGATGGTTGCTTACCAGTCCTAATTAAAACACTATCTATTGTTCGTTATTTTGTTGTGTATGAGTTATTCACTTACTAGTTTAATTAGAGGTGATCAATAGCATTTTTAAATTTTTTAAATAAGGCATATTACTTTACCTATATTTGTTGCCTTGCAGTGAAATATTACTGATCACGAGAGTCAGGCAATGGTATTTTTCCATCCCTTGGTATTTTCACAAGTTTTTCCCATGGCAGTTGTGTTTGGAGATACATTCACAGAATATCAATAGTATTCTTACACATAATATCTTATATATACTAACTGGTAGGGATAAAAAAAAATGTTGATAACTGAATGAAACCTTAAAACAGCAGCTTGGTGGTCAAGCCAATGGACTCTTGTCATTTCTAGTTTCTCAGTCCTGTACATGTGAAGCTGTGGTGTGCCCAATCTGCTCATTTACAGATACACTGCATTATCAGCTATGTCATGTGGACACGAAGATTTCTGTAATGCATTCTCAGGTGGTATATGATGGCAGCTAGGTCTGCCTTTTCATTGCCCCTAATACTAGTGTGACTGTGTACCCAGCAAAACACAATTTCCTTTATCAACGACAAATAAACACTTTCATATAACCATCCCAATTAGAGTATGCTTCAGCTTTGTCTAATACAAAGCCTGGAGACACAAAAGTGAATTTGGAAATATAATAAATTTAAATGCATCTGAAGTTTTAATACACTAGCAATCTTTTGGAAATGATTCATCAGTGTAAATATTAATGAAATCATTAAATATGGTGGAAAAAGTAGTCTGTATGTCCAGTATTGTAACTAAAGGGAATTGTAAATATTAATGAAATCACTAAATATGGTGGAAAAAGTAGTCTGTTGTCCAGTATTGTAACTAAAGGGAGTTAACCTACTCATCTTCCATAACCTCTGTTTTGGCTCTGAGATGAGACCCAAAATAAATTTGTGTGAACTGAAATGAGAAAGAATTAATAGATGGTTAGGGACAAGAGTTCTGTTAACTGGAATTAATAGATGGTTAGGGACAAGAGTTCTGTTAACTAGAATTAATAGATGGTTAGGGACATGAGTTCTGTTGACTAGAATTAATAGATGGTTAGGGACAAGAGTTATGTTAACTAGAATTAATAGATGGTTAGGGACATGAGTTATGTTAACTGGAATTAATAGATGGTTAGGGACACGAGTTATGTTAACTGGAATTAATAGATGGTTAGGGACATGAGTTATGTTAACTGGAATTAATAGATGGTTAGGGACATGAGTTATGTTAACTGCTAAATAAGATTTCTGCTGCTCAGTAGTTAACACCAGTGCTGCTGTAAAAACGGCTATATAATTCATTTGTGGCACCATTTTCCTGCCATTGCAGAAACAAATATATTACACAGTATGCTCGTCTTCTAGAAATTACAATTGCAATACCAGAACAAAATGATTTAGTTACGGCAGTTCTTTATGTGCTGTTGTAATTTATCAGAATTTCAAGGGTCACCTCAAGGCACAAACTATTTTTTTTTGCTTAACTATGTTAAAAAATTATTAGCAATTTTCGTAAAATGTGTAGAAATAATTTCCAACAATTTGCGGGCTACTTCTATCAAGCTTTGTGAGAGTACATTACTTTACTCTTACTGTGCTGTATCATCACTTCATTGGCATCATGGGATTATACATGGGAATATGTGTGTAAGATGCTTTGACATTGACACAATGACAGATGTGTATTAGGTAGCATTGGTTCAGAGAAAAAGTAGTGTTTCGCATTTTGCTTTGAACAGATAATTTTGACTTGCAGTTAGTTTTTTCTCTATCGCAAATTGCGATGCGACACCGGTTATTTTGTGCCTTGTTACCTGTCTCACAAAGTGTGATATCAGTGTGCACAAATGAAAATGAACAACAAAAGAGTCCATTAGAAAATTGCTCTGTCACCCCAGATGACACGTGGCTGCTCAGTTAAGGAGAGATTTATAAAAACTTGTGAAATTCACATTTTGAATAAGTGGAAATAAGATTATAAATCCACCTTGGATGTATTGTATTGTTACACATTGATACACCTTTACATAACCCTGTTTTAACACTGTTATACAAAAATTGTTCTGTTTTGTCACCTAGAGTGTAATAGTACACTTAGAGTATAATACATACATTATGAATTGTTAAACATTGTGTCAGATCGATCCTTCTCACTGGACCCATATGCAATTTGGGCTATTTTCCATTCAGTGATCCACAACTGGTTCATCAAAGACTGTGGTATGGGCGGTCCTGTCTGTGGGACGGTGCATATAAAAGAACTGTTGGTGGTTATCTGAAGGAGTAGCCTATGTGGCGGCAGCGGGTTTCATCTAAAGACATATGTCAGAATGACCATATGATTGACGTCCAATAGCCGATGATAAGATAAAAATCAATGTGCTCTAG
>JAULBS010034593.1:0-10175 GCA_032355785.1 Symmetromphalus regularis
GCTAAATAAATATTTTGAAATTGTTATACGTCAACTAACCTTGACCTTCTGCCATTTTAAGTGATATAACGACGACGGCTAACTCCAAAATGAATTCTTTCCATTTCACCATCATAGTCTAAATAACAAAAATAGCCTCTATTATAACTAACAATATAAACAGTGAACTAAACCACACCATGAGATTTACCAGTGTTATTTATAAATGTAATAAAGTTTCAAGGCGAGACTGATTAAATTAAATTTTACAATAAATGTATTAAATTCTTTATATATTTCATAATTACAGTATAAAAAGGTGCATATATTTTAATACACGAATTTTCGTATAAATTATTACGATATAATTGCTACGATAACTAAGGTCGCAAGAAAAAAAGTGATTACGAATAATAATAATAATAATAGTAACACAGACAAAAACAACAATAATAACAACAACTACTACTACTACTATTACTACTACTACTACTACTACTACTACTACTACTACTACTAATAATAATAATAATAATATAGAAAAAGCAATACAAAACAATCTACAAAAGAATTTCTCATTTAACATTTTATTTAATTTCTGAAACCGTTTAAACTTGTGTCATACTATCTCCATAAGAACATTATTTCTTATGCACGTCAGTGAACGTGGAACATTTCCCTTAGAAAAGCAACACTTTTTGCAGTTTCATAATAGAAAAATTACTATCAGAAAATTACCAACAACTGTCAAATGCAGATACATTTTAATACTTCTTTTTGTTTCCTTTTAAAATTAAATTAATGTAATCAATCAAACTGCTATATGAGTTAATTTATAATATTATATTCAATATGACAAACGTAAAATTGGTCTCTTTTCACTGGAGCATTAAACATATTTTTATTCAAACACTTAATAATTTAGTTTCCATTTTACTTACAAAAAATACTAAAATAACTAACATTAATAATAATTATTATTATTACTATTATTATTATTATTGTTGTTGTTAGTTATTATTATTATAAAAACATAAAAATTAAATCAAAATAAGTATAATAACATCAAAATAAACAGAACATTTCCAAACGTAACTTCAGAAAGAAATATTACCAATTGTATTTATATATAAAGAGTCAGTGATTATACCTTACCGTCTGTATGTTGTGATAATGTAACTTTAAAGAATTCTAAATCCGCCGTTAACTGTGAAATATTAATCCGTATCACACCAAGTCGGAATAGTAATAACACCACTGGAAATGGATAATCTCATCATATTATAAAACTGGATTTTCACTTATTTACACATTTTCTAAACTACTGCGCATTTGGTTTCCAAATTAAAAGAAACTGGAACTTTTTTCTGCACATATATATTTGGACACTATATGTCACGAAATTGTAGAAAATTAACCTATACTTGTGTATATTTTTTTCGATTCCATCTGATTTTTCAGTTCAAAATGTCGTGACCGATTCACATATTCTATCTCATATTCGTTTACTAAACAATAATCTACAGCATCTTTAAATATCGTTTACTTTTAGTGACCCCTGTGTATTCACGATAAAATTTCTTTTGAATGTCACCATATTATGATGAGATGACATAAATCGTCGCGTGATTGGCTGAATGAACATGAAACAAAAGACAACACGCGCGAGCACAGATGCGAGACCACCAATGAAAGCGAAGAGTATCGAGATTCAAAATGCGCTTCTGTTATCTACGTAAATCTGTATAAATCATAAAGATATCGGTGTTGTTCGTTTCATAAAACATAGACTGATGGCTCTTCTGATCATATTAGCTGGACTGTGTGCTTTGTTACCGTCCTGGTAGTTACGGTCCTGTATTTATTCATATATTGTCGATTTCAAATATCCATTCAGAAGCGTTGGAACGAAATTCATATTAGGGTGGGGGGCTGCTCCTGTTTCTGAACTTCAGAATTTCCCGGTGAATAATTTAACAATGAATAAGAACATATTTATGGGAATTACTGTGGGAGGGCTGCAGCCCTCTCTTCCCGCACCTCCTACCCCCTGCTCCAACGCCCCTGTCATTTGGGAGTGGTGTTAGACTGGTATAATAATAGACCTACATAATCATTTGTGTCTGATATCCTGTTCATAGAAAGGTGCTTGTAAAATACGTTATAATCTTAAACAATAAACTATGTGGTGTCAAGATTTTACAGGCATTTATAATTACTTCGGGTGCAGGATGTAGTTCAAATTATAGTGTTCGCCTCTGAAGCTGTCGGTCGTCGGATCAATCCTTTTCAGTGGACCCATCTGCAGTTTGAGCTATTTTCCGTTCCAACCTGTGGTCCACAACTGGTTCATCAAAGGCCGTGGTATGTGCTGTCCTGTCTGTGGTACCGTGTATATAAAATACTCCTTGTTGCTTATCAGAAAGAGTAGCCTTTGTGGCGGTAGCGGGTTTCTTAAAAACATATGTCAGAATGACCGTATGGTTGACGTCCAATAGCCTTTGATAAGATAAAAATATATGTGCTCTTGAGGCGTCGTTAAATAAAACAAATGTTACTTTTGCTTTGTCTAGCATTTATCAGTATCATGGACATTGAAAACAAACCGCCGAGCCTATTCCAAGACTAAATTCATTCCTGTTTTCCGCAAAGTAAAGCTAACAATTAGGACAATAACTTTTGTTAATGTAATTAAAGTAAATAAATGTTTAAGTAAATACAACAGTAGTTTTAATACATATTTAATAAATGTTATTGTTTTCTCAAAATTCGCAAAATTATTACAAAATATTATGTATATCAGTGGCTTAATCACTGGGCGAACTTATGTCTTCACAAACAACTAGATCATTTATTTGTCCGTCTTCTATAACATTACTGCATGGGCGTAAATCCAGGGGGACGGAGGGGGGGGGGACACAGGGAATTTTTTTATTTAATATTGTCCATTAAAGGGATAGTGCCATTGTTTCATACTGTTATGGCGGACAAACATGACGGTCAATGTTTATCTCTGAACATAAATGTAATTTAATTACTGTATGTGGCAGTCCTCCAACAAATATTAGTTTTGAAAAGTGTTAATTTAAAAGGACATATCCTCAGTTTCACACACAGAACTAATTATTATCAATAAAAACAATTTACTGTCAAGAAAATGAAAAATCCATAGAGAAGTATTTTAAAATATGTCTGACAGGAACTGTTGGCTGTCCTCCAAATAATTTTTATGTTGAGATATTTTTTTATAAAGTTTATCATCAATTAAATTAAATTAATAAATTACAGTCAATTATTGCAGTTTACTAGTATTGTTATAATGCCAACACGGGGAAGAACTCTTATTGTATGACTGCACATGGTTAAAATTCGAGTGCGCAATATACTTTTGATACTCAAAATTAATTTTGCGAACTGATATGTATTTAATTGTTAGTGGTACTTTAAACGCATAGTCCCACAAACCCATGACCTAATTAATTTCCAAACAAAGAATTAATTTTAAATATAAACATTTGATTTGTCCATAGAAATACTTCATTCAACTACTTATATAACCACCGCATCTCGCTTATTATCAATATTTAAAAAATAATAATAAAGTATGCTCATGGACAAATAAATCGAAAAAATAACGGGTTTTTTCCGCTGAAGGAAGTGTGATGTATATATTTCGAGTCATGTGACGGGTATTGTCCCCATTAGCCGTTTTTTTTTAAACGTCTGAATATTTTTGTAACTGCAAAACATTTCTTGAAATCTTGCAATTTGAAGAATTCTAATTTCTAAATGTGAAAAAAATCGATCGACTCGACATGAAATTCAGTTAAAATGTCTTGTGTGATATGAAAATGAGATCTAGTATAACAAATTCATGTAAATTTCATTCGTAATCAATATTTAGAGCACAAAGCCCCTTAAATTCCGTGGGACTATGCCTTTAATAGTGGCGTAGAAAGGTGCCGAAAAAAGTGGTGACACACACAGACACATGTATACATATATGTACCTTCGGTAATGAATCAATATATACGCAATGTCAAAAAACGTGGGGGGTGGGGGGCATGCACCCTTGCCCACCCCCACTCCCCGCTTCCTAAGCCAGTGTTTATTAGCAACCATATGTTGTATTACAAAATAAATAAAAAAAATTCTTCAGAGTTGTATGACTTTATAGTAATGAAAGCTTTATAAAATATACCAAAATATATCAATATAGGAAGCAATTCTTCGTGTATTTCATTAAAAAAGGAAAACATAATGTTTTTTCTTTTCCAAAATCGTCAGAACACTATAGTTATCTATGACTATTGTGAGGCTAATAAACATAACAGTCTGCAATATAGTCAAAGTGATAAAACAACAATGTAAACATTTTATATAATACATTTTTTGTTATTGAAGTTAGAGGTTGCTATAGTAATGAAAATGGCCATCAAAGATTGTCAAAAATGCTTAGAATAATTTCATTAAAATTAAAGCAAAAATATGTTGTTTTCTTTTTCATTTCCAAAACTGATTCCTACGTTGATGCAAACTAAAGTTATTCACCAAAATACATATGGGTCTAAATGTTACAAATTTATAATAATAATAATAATTAATTATAAAATCAGCATTGCATATAAGTTATAACATGCAACTACAACATCGACACTTTAAATGAGTTTTAAATCAGAGTAGCTGAACTTGATAGAACTCTTTAAATAAAAAGGGTTATAATAGTCTACACTTCCGTCAGGTGTTCGAATGTGGGGGGAAAAAAAGTGTTTAAAATATTGTTGTAGTCGTTGTACATCGATTTTTATCAGAGATTTGTCCCTCATAGTAAAATCATATTTATTTGTAAGTGGATAAGTTTTTATCTCGGTTTCTTGAGCGTGCTCTAACGTAAATTAATGTGCTGAAACTGAAAAAATTCAAAAATATTTTCATTAACAATTATTAAAAATATTTTCATTAATCATTGTTTAATATTTTGTTTGAAAACAAAGAAATAATAATTTATAGTATAAAGAAAATTTATAATGTTTTGTAATTGTTCTTTAGTGATTGGTGTTACTGACAAGAGACTATGAATTGGATTTAATAATTACAAATGTGTAGTCTTTTGAAAATGTATGCAAAACATTTTATAGATTATATGCAGTATTTTAGATTAGGACATAGGCAGATTGGTAGATTTACCAGCTAAATCATGATAAGAAGGTCGGTCTTTAACATAATTTATACATTCCCTTAGGCTTATTGTGAAATATAAATATAGCATTAATTCCTATAAGAAATAAAAAGGTAGTGGTCAGTTTATATCAAATTTGTGTGAACCTTCACATTGGCATTTAGTTTTCTTGAACAAACTTTTACAAATGCCTGCACCTCTCTCCAACCATCTCTTTCGAGCACAAAATAAATAAAGGACCTACAAACAAATGACACCTGAGTATGTTGTTACTGGAATTATTATTTTTGCAAACTATTAATTGATAAATATATATATATATATATATTTTTTTAACCAATATATATTAGTTAAAATATAAGAGTGGGATTTAGCTCAAACGGTAACTTGTCTGCCTGTGAACAGGTTGGTCATCGGATCGATACTTCTCAGTCGACCCATATGCAGTTTGGGCTATTTTTCGTTCCAAACAGTGGTCCACAACTGGTTTATCAAAGATTCAAAGGCCGTGGTATGTGCTGTCATTTCTGTGGGACGGTGCATATAAAAGACCTCTTACTGCTTATCGGAAAGAGTAGCCAATGTGGCGGCAGTGGGTTTCCTCTAAATACACTTGTCAGAATGACCATATTATTGACGTCCAATAGCCGGTGATAAGATCAAAATCAATGTGCTCTAGAAGCCTCATTAAATAAAACAAACTTTACTTTTGTTAAAATTTTGAGTACTTAAGAGATTTTCTGAAAATATTTATAAATCATTGTTTTATAAATAAACCATGTGCTCACCAGCCGCCAAAAGCCTCATAAAATTTAATATTTGTTTAAACAATATGGACTATCTAAATTTAGTTTTGGCCTCTCCATATTTTTGGATGAATGAGAACCCTGCAAAACTATATATTTATTAATGTGCCTGTACTTATTTTATTATAATTATAGCTGCAGTATTTCTTTACACACTGAAGATGGAAAGTACATTCAGTATTGGATTGAAATACAACATTGCACCTCACCAGGAGTATCTCCTTCAGGGCACCATCATTGACACCCACAGAGAGATACTACTACACCGTCTTCGTGGACTCTGTGACAACACTGACACCAACCTGGAGACCTTCAGCGATCAAGAAATGGTGTTCACACTGCGTAAGATGATTTACTTTGTCATTTATAAAAGTTACATAATTATATAGACTTCTGCTACTACTACTGAGTGCTACATGATACATCCAATACATTTTTAAAATTCAGTTTTATTTCCCCTACTAAATGTAATACAAATTCATTTATTTTCATACTCTGCCACATATTCATTCCCCTTTGCCATAGCCAATAAAGTCAGTTACCATCTATTAGCCCCAATTTCTCATTGATAATTAAACATTGATTCACAATTCAAACCCTTTTCTCAGCAATTTTAAACAGTTTGAAATGTGAAACAATGTTGAATCTTCAAATTAGAAATCAGGACTTAATTTTCTTGTCAGAGTGACTCGTACATGTGTTGATAGAAATTCTTGAAATCTCCTTTAATTGTTCTCTGTTAAGATTTTACTCAATACTGCCCTTTGTTTATTTAACAGGTGGCCCGGTAGCTCAACCAACCAACTTTGTATTGTTTCGAGTGAGACGTGCCCTTGACACACCAGATGCTGCTTAGTAAGTTTGTTTATTTCAAGCTGTGTCTGCCATAATAATACTGGGTGTACATCAGTCCAACTTAAACAATGTGATGCTTTCCCATATACCATACCATGACTTTTGATACAAAAGTGATGTATCACTGATTGAAATGAGAAATAGCCCAGTAGGTCCACAGAAAGTGATTGATCTGTTGATTAGTCACACCTCAGGTTACATATTGCTTCCATTAGGTCTGAACCACTAGCTGGAACAAGAAATAATCCAAAGGGTCCACTGAAGCAGATCAATATGATGACCCATCACACCTCAGATGATCTATCTCTGAGTTATACATAACTTCTGCTGGATCCTTTCTATCTGAACCAAATGGTGAACGTTAAATTCTTGGCTGGTTAGATAGAAACCTACTACATTCGTACCCAGAATACAATTAAACCATATTGATGTCTGATTCGAAATGAATGAGAAAAGTTAATTCTGAATGTTTATTTACATATTCTTTCAGTCACATCCGGTATCTAGGTCAGCCAGAGATTGGTAACAGACCAACACTGGTACGAGCATGCTTTGACGTGGCATGCTCAGACAACGTAGTTCAGTTTCTTAATGAAATGGGATTCAGGTATGTATTTTTATTATTTATTTATTTTTAAAAACACCGCTAAAGCTCATTGAATTTAAGAAATGTAATAAGAATAAAGTGTGATTCATTGGCACACGGATCCGACACAAATGAGATACATGTCCACTATGGTAGAAAAAACTTTTCCGCACCGAAAAAGGACCTGAGTGGACAGTTTCCACATTCTCTATTCACTAGCATGTGGGTCTTTCTCTATAAATGTTTGCTTTCCTCAGTAGAAATCGAAGGTATTTTCAGCGAGGCGAGCTTCTGGATAAGATTGGTACATCAATGAACACCTTAATGTTATAACTATTTGACAGATTTCGTTTAGGACCGGACATATCAGATTCATGTCAAATCTGTGTGCCAATGAATCGCGCTGGACTCATTAAAGAAATTCAAATTGGATATGTACCTAATCTATGAAACATAAATAACTTGTACATAAGAACAGTAGAAACTTGTAGTAATACTAACATGAATTTCCTAATATTCAGACATTAATAGAAACTTTGTATTGAAATATTTAGAATGTGTGTGTAGCTGCATGTTCATTTAATAATAAAGAAGAATAGTGTGTGTGGCTGCTTGCCTATATATATGATACCCGACTGCTACCAAAAAAGAGTACCCTATATGTATGTGCAATCATGTTTGGTATGTCTATAAATGAGCCCTGGCTGCTAATGGAAAAAATACCCTATGTATATGTGCCGTCATGTCAAGTATAATGGCCATAAAAGAGCCCTGTCTGCTAACTGAAAAGAGTACCCTATATGTGACTTCACAGGTTTCTATGATAGATCATATGTTACAAATAACGTATGTTTGACACCCGATATAGTTGCTGATTAAACTTTATGCTGGGGTGTAATTCAACAATTCTTTCTTTGTCTACATTACTATATTTTGTTTAGTTCATTGTTTTATTGGTTTTAGATTAGATCACGAGTATGTAATTCAAGGACACTTTTTCCACAAGGGACGAATGAAAGTGACCGTTTTCAAGATTTTCAGGGTATGTATTGCTACTTTTTCTCTTCTCATTCGTTATTTAGTCACATTATTATTATTATTTATTTCAATTCAGGGGCAGTTCCAGCAATTGTGAATGGGGGTGTACCTTTGTAGGACGAAACCCGACTTTGCAAGCTCCGAAGGGTTTAAATAGGAAAAATGTACATTGCCCGAAAATTAGGGAGGTGGGGGGGGGGGGCGGGAGGCATGTACTGGGTGCACACCGTGCATGCAATTTATGGCTTCATAGCTATAATTCGATTCACTATCAAAATACTGAAAATAATTGGTACATAATCACTATGCTGCTGTTAGAGTAAAGTATAGAAACAAATCTAGTGTATGTATATTCATGTGTACTTGCAAGATGTCTTGGTTATGACGACTGATGTTGATAACTGTTATTGTTTACCTCTAAGACATAGTGACTAAAGATAATCTTAATTGTTGAAACATTTCAGATGCTCCAGCCTGATAAGACAGACATGTCTAACCTGGAACCACTGTCATCATCACATCTGGTGGAGCTGAGTGTGGTGGCACCAGCCGGTCAGGACAAAATTGGTGAAGACATGAAGAATTTTGCTGAACAGTTAAAACCGTATCCTTTTGTCTGACAAGGGATAGAAATTAAGAAATAGTTCCATTCGTATGTGGGGCTATCAATATAGAAGTTATTAGTCCCCATGAACAAAGCATTAGCCCACTATGTTGTTTGGAACCATGTGGATAAAAGATTTAAAAAAAGCTTCTTTATGTTGCATTTTGAGAAGTCTTTGCTAGAAAGATGTTAAGGATCATATATATATATATATATATATATAAGTAGTATAAAGATTTCTTTCAACAATAATAAATAGATGTACAATCTAAATAAATGTGTTTTGGGAACAAACTAATTTTTGGCCCATGGGACTAATGTCATCAAACTTTTACTAGTCCTCGGGAACTTCTACTTTCCTAGGGAGAGGAGGAAGGCATTAGTTTCTGTACCTGCTCACATACAGTTCGGTAATTGAGATTGGGTGATGTGTGGTGGGTCTTCAGTTTGATTCTTTGGTGGACCCATTGATCATTTTGTTTTCATTCCAGATAGTGGTACTACATTGTTATATTATAAAAGTCTGCCATATATTTTTCCCTGTTTGTGGGAAAGTTTATATAAATGTGAGACCTCTTGCTAATAACATAAAAGTGTAGCCTTATGTAGCACCAGTGGGTTCCTTTTCTAGACTTTGTATTGAAAAATACCATGTTTGACAACTAACGGTCACTGACTAAGTGCTGGGTTATCGTTAAACAAACTTCTTTCATACTGTGTCAAAATAATAATCAAACATGCATGTTCGTTTATTATCTTTCGAGCATATATATTTGTAATTTCCTTAACCACGTGTTAAGACTCGTACAACTGGACAAGATTGATCCCAAGAAAATTCCTCAGTGAAGTGCAACTACTCATTTCTAATGAAGTCTGTGTATTACACAATGTAAGGGAACATCTTCAAAGTGTGGACAAACCAGCTCAAACTGTGGCTGTTGATATATGGTTGAGTAATGAGCCTTGAGAACAGGGTGAAGGTCCTTGAGAACAGGGTGAAGGTATAAGTGTGCGTATTACACAATGTAAGTGAACATCTTCAAAGTATGGACAAACTGTGGCTGTTGATATATGGTTGAGTAATGAGCCTTGAGAACAGGGTGAAGGTCCTTGAGAACAGGGTGAAGG
>JAULBS010034604.1:0-10174 GCA_032355785.1 Symmetromphalus regularis
TGTTAGAGATGAAATCGGTCAAGAAATCCTTTTTTTCTCTAAATAATATAGGATATTGTTTCATTTATTTAATGCAGAAATTTCCAAATAAATCTACATAAAAATGTATCGTTTGCTTGAAAGAAACGCCGATATATATCGTAAATATATATATGTGAAATAGCCAGATATTTTATAATTTGCATGGGTCACCTGAAAAAATGTGCACCGCGAAAGAAGTACTCTACCGCATACTCATTTCACGTATGACCAGCGTGGAAAACGAGATCTAGTATAACAAATGCATGTAAGTTTCATTCGTAATCAATATTTAGACCATAAAGCCCCTTAAATTCCGTGGGACTATGCCTTTAAACACATACTATTTTATATTACATAGGACACTGACCCAAACACAATTTTTGCTGTAAACTGACAGCATGCTTATTTCTGTTCTTTATTACTAAAATCCTTTAAACTATTGAAATACCGATGTTATTACCCTAAATATTTCTTCGTACATAATTCTAAAACATGTCTCTATCTAATATGACTTTTTTCTGATTTATTGTAGCTTCTAGAGAAATGGGGCATCACAGTATCATTCAAGAAAGTCTACAAAGGTCCATACTTCCACAAACATGCCGAGAACCCATTCATCAAGATCGTCAGCGAAACTAGGATTGACACTCGAAGTAGGTCTTCAGGTTTTCTCTTACAGGGGCTTTGTCAAAAAGATGAAATTTCAGCGGACCTTAAGCCAGTAGCTAATTAATGATAGTAAAGTAAAGTTTGTTTTATTTAACGACGCATCTAGAGCACATTGATTTGTATCTTATCATCGGCTACTGGACGTCATACATATGGTCATTCTGACATATATCTTTAGAGGAATCCCGCTGCCGCCACATAGGCTACTCCTTCAGATAAGCAACAAGGGATCTTTAATATGCACCGTCCCACAGACAGGACAGCACATACCACGGCCTTTGATAAACCAGTTATGGACCACTGTCTGGAACGGAAAATAGCCCAAAACTGCAAATGGGTCCACTGAGAAGGATCGATCCGACGATCGACCGGTTCACAGGTAGATACGCTACAGTTTGAGCTAGAATCAGCTCCCTTAATTAATCATAGTCTTCATCTGTTCTGAGATGATGAATCATTTTGTGGGAGCGAGATGTAGCTCAAACGGTAGCGTGTCCGCCTGTGAACCAGTTAGTCAGATCGATCCTTCTTAGTGGACTAATTTGCACTTTGGGTTATTTTCCTTTCCGACCAGTGGCCCACAACTAGTTCACCAAAAGCCGTGGTAGGTGCTGTTCTGTCTACGGGAAGGTGCATATAAAAGACACCTTGCTGCTTATCGGAAAGAGTAGCCCAAGTGGCAGCTGCGTATTTCCTCTAAATAAATATGTCAGAATGACCATATGATTGACGTCCAATAGCCGATGATAAGATAGAAATCAATGTGCTCTAGAGGCGTCGTTAAATAAAACAAACTTTGATTTTAAACCCGACAAGCGGTGTTGGTGAAGGTTGGAGAAGACTTAAGCATAATAACATAGATTTTATTTGGCTCAGTTTAACGTTCAGAAATGACAAGACGTGATGGTTCTTTAAAATATATATGATGGTTAAAAGGTGTATTTTATTAAGTATGATAAATATTAAGTAAAATTGTATAAAAAGGGTGAACAATTTATTTTATTAGATATGATAGGCCAGAATTGTTTTATTTTTGCTTTCTGAAATATAGCCCTCACCCCCGCCCCCCCCCCCCGCGAAAAAAACAAATGGTCGGAAAGAAGAAAAAAAAAATAATTAAAAGTGACAAAATGTCTTGGGAGGAGACAATAAAAATTGGTATAAAAGAATTTAATTTTACAAGTTTAACTCATTTAACTGGCCATATGCCAGCATACTTCTATATTCACCCTCTACGAATAGAAATTATACTTGAAAGTTTAAATTTAATATTTTTGTTTATACTCCGGGCAGTGCACCCATATTACCTATGGTAGTTAAAATATAGTATGCAGCTGTGGGTTTTTTCTTCTTTTCTAGCCTTCAGGACAGCCGGCGGAAATAAAATAAGTGTTAATTTTTACTTTTAAAATGTAGGGTTAGCGGGTTCGTGAAACGAATAATAAATAAAGTCTGGCCTCAGTAAAAGGAAAAAGAAAAGGTTAACACTGAAAAGGTGAACAAGATCATCATGGTTTTGACATTCTTATAATAGCAACGGTCTTGACGTGATTAGAAAATTGCTCTTTTGAGCTTGGTTTGTATCACCTTCATTAAGCTGCAAGGACATGAATGGTCCTTAACGTCTAAAAATTACACGACTTCAAGGTAATTATAGCCTGTTCATTATAGACAGAAAAAACGCTTCAGCATAATAACAAAATTAGTTTCATTAGGCGTAGATTGTATGGCATGTATTAAGTTGGCTTGTGTGACATGTATTAAATTGAAAGAACAATAATAACACTTGGCGTCCAAAACTGACATGCCATCATGGTTTTTGTGGCTTGTTATGGAAAACACATGCACTTTTAACATCATCATTTGCCTCTTTGACAAATCCATGTTCCTGCCAGAAACAACGGTTCAGCCAGTGCGTCAAACTGAATCGTGTGTAATGAACTGGGAGACTGATTAAGGACAAAATGAAAGCTCACACTTGTGTAAAACGTCAATGAGATTGGTTTTCCACGCTGTCAAACGTATCTGTGAATTATTGAAAAAAAAAACTATCAGAGGTGATACTAATCACTGTAATGTTGTGTCATTTTGTTGAACATAAAGAATGATTTTTTTTCTAAATAGGACATAATTCAGTTTCATTAAAAAAAAAGAAAAAAAAAAAGAAAAGTATATATAACCACTAAAAGAGAAAATCTATAGAAAAAGATGTTTGTTTTATTTAACGATGCCTATAGAGCACATTGATTTTTATCTTATCATCGGATATTGGATATCAATCATAATATGGTCATTCTGACATATTTTTTGAGAAAACCCGCTGCTGCCTCATAGGTTACTCTTTCCAATAAGCAACAAGAGATATTTTATATGCAGTGTCCCACAAACAGGATAGCACATACCATGGCCTGTGGACCACTGGTTGGAACGGACAATAGCCTAAACTGCAAATAGGTCAACTGAGAAGGATCGATCCGACGACCGACAGCTTTACAGGCGGACACTAACGTTTGATCTTCATCCCGCTTCAGAGACAATATATTTAAGGCTGTTATAAATATTGTCAGTCTTTAATATAAACTAACGGGCAAAAGAAGTTATCGTTAAATTATCCTTGGTATCATTTCTTTTGTTCGTTTGTTTAGCACGGGAGACAATTTTGAAGGAGACAAGAAATGAGTTAATGCAAACACACTTATCACTTCAGACTACCGAGAGAGGTGATATCTATGGAGCATTCTCAACCCTAAATCAACTTTTAATAATATTTAACAATAAAAGCAAGACTATTTTCTATTAAAAGGAAGTTAACCGGGGCTTAAATCGGCAAAATATCATTGTATCTTCTAAATATTATTACACCTTGAGCTTGGTGAATGAATCCGTTTCTAGTATATTTAAAATGTTTCAGAATATGATGGGCCATCTTGGTTTAAACAACAAAAACTATAATAATAATAATAATAATAACACAAATAATAAAGTAAAACACAACCCCAACCTATTTGCCCTAAAAATTCCTAAAAATATGACGTTATTAAATAAATTTTAGAATAAAATTTTCAAGAATTCTGCTTGACAATCCAACCGTAATATAACATCAAAATGTCATCATGGCGGCCATCGTAGATTAAAAAAAAAAAAAATTCTGGTTAAGCTTGACAAATTAATGTGAGATATTTGAGCCACCCAACAGTAAGACTTGTTTATTTTTCAGTTTACGTCATGCTTGGTGCCCATTACGAGTTTGTAGGTTTGATGGATCACCTCCATGACTTGGGACTTCTAGACAGTGGTGAATACTTTGTAGTTGGCGTTCATACAGGCGAATACGACCAAAACAATCCACAGGCATTTCTACAAGGTATGTAATTACAAAGTCTTTCACAACCAACATTATAAATTCTCGTCTGTTATTTCCACAGATTTGTTTTATTTTTTCCCATGATACTGATATTTGTTATCCACATGGTTCAAGCTTCCAGCGTCTGAGTTTACCACGTCGTTTTTCCATCTCTTGCTACACCCCAGTAAAGGCTAAATTCTATCAAGGAACATTTGATAGACCGTCAACCTCTATTTGCAAATATCTGTCACATAATATTTGATATACCGTCAACCTCTACATGCTAAATTATATTAGGGAACATTTGATACACATTCAACCGCTATGTACTAAATTCTACCTAGTAACATTTGACACACTGTCAACCTCTATGCACTAAATTCTATCAAGGAACATTTGATACACCATCAACCTCTATGCACTAAATTCTATCAAGGAACATTTGATACACCGTCAACCTCTATTTGCAAATTTCTGTCACATAATATTTGATATACCGTCAACCTCTATATGCTAAATTATATCAGGGAACATTTGATACACAGTCAACCGCTATGCACTAAATTCTATCTAGGAACATTTGATACACCGTCAACCTCTGTGCACTAAATTCTATCTAGGAACATTTGATACACCATCAACCTCTATGCATTAAAGTCTGTCAAGGAACATTTGACACACAGTCAACTACTATGTATTAAATCTACCTAGGAACGTTTGATGCACCGTCAACCTCTATGCACTAAATTCTATCAAGGAACGTTTGATGCACCGTCAACCTCTATGCACTAAATTCTATCTAGGAACATTTGATACACCGTCAACCTCTATGCACTAAATTCTATCAAGGAACGTTTGATGCACTGTCAACCTCTATGCACTAAATTCTATCTAGGAACGTTTGGTGCACCGTCAACCTCTATGTGCTAAATTATATTCCAGTGGTAGACTGGGGTAACATCGTTATTGACAGAATTCGGTGTCGATGTTTGACAGGTGAAACTTCTTATTTGTTTTAGGTCTGGTAATATTGTATTCAGTGATAGATAAGTTTAGCGGCGATGCTTCCGGCAAACTCGTTCCGCAGATTCACAATTTCCTATAATTAAGCCTACGGATCCAGAGCTGCAACATTTTCACTTTTTCTTCCAACAAATTGAATTGTTCAATTGGTGTAAACAAATTATTGATTGAACTACACGAAAGACATTTGTGTTCTTTTCCAAATGTAATTATTGGTAAACAGTGATTACATTTCATTCAAGTATTGACATAATAGAAATTTAATACATGAACACGTCGTTTAAAGGACATATATAACTGTCGGATAAGTTATTTAGAAGTAGCTCACAGACAGAAACATATATTAAGGTCATTTCCTTCGCCTTTCATTTCAATTTTCAAATACATTTTTTTTTAAATAGTGTTTCCGGATATTTCTAATGTTTTAACATACACTGAAAGAAAAAAGAAATACAATATTTTCCGTTTGTAGTTCATAATAATGCTTGATGTCTATAAATCCTTTATTGTCGTTAATCAAGGCTCGAACCTCTTAAAGTCATGAGACACCATTAAAATAACAGTATCAGGGTTTAAGCCTTGAATCTAGCCTAAAAGTTTCATAAGAACTGTGACTGACATTCCTCTTCATCGCGTTCCTTCTAAAAAAAAAAAATAATAATAATAAAATAAAAAAATAAATGCCCATTCCCTACATAAAAACAACAACAACAAACAAACAAAACAAAAAACCCATAAAAAAAAACCCATAAAAAAAACCCAAAACAATGGGCAATTAATAAATTGGATTGCTTTAGATACACAGTCAACCTCTATGTGTTATAAAAAATGATATGTGCTGTATAAAGTATATGCGACTCTCAGTCTTAGAGGAAACCCGCTACCACCAGTGCGGCAACTGTTTGCAGCAATATATCTTTGTATAATTTTGCGCTTTCACACATACAGAATAGAACATAACACTATCGTTGCTACAATTTGTTGTCAAACACATACTGGAACCAGTTAGACAAACTAATAATACACCAGACGTATTTAAATACATTAAACCGTAATGTCTTGGTCACTTCATACTACAAACCCAGACACAGCAAGCATCAAACATGTAAATTGCTATATTCTAGGATACTTGACTGACATCAGAATTCCAAGACGAATAATGGTAGGCTGGACTGGATTACTCGAATTTTAATTATCTTGGTGAAGTATACAAATTTATCACGATCGTATTCATGCACAGACTTAAATTTATCTCATTATAGTGGTGCACATGCTTTCATCACAGAAGTACAGACTAATTAAGATGTCTAAAGGTCGAAGTCATCTGCAGTGGTAAATTGGAACCCAGCATTAGAAATCCTAATGCTAATAATTAATTATTAAACCATAGATCAACATGTCGATAAGGTATCGATTCCTTTTAAAGCATAATACAAACATACATTGTTCCATGATAGAATTTAGTGCATAGAGTTTAACTATGTATCAAATGTTTCTTCATTAGAATTTAGTGCATAAAGGTTGATAGTGTATCAAATGTTCCTTGTCAGAATTTAGCGCATAGTGGTTGACGGTGTATCAAATGTTCCTTGATATAATTTTCCACTTAGAGGTTGATGGTGTATCAAATGTTCCTTGATATAATTTAGTGCATATAGGTTGACGGTGCATCAAATGCTCCTTGATATAATTTAGTGCATAGAGGCTAACTATATCACATTTCCCTTGATATAATTTAGTGCATACTGGTTCACGGTGTATCAAATGTTCCTTGATATAATTTAGTGCATAGAGGTTAATTGCGTTATATTAACTGCGTTTACATTGCTGCTACTTACATGCAAATGAGTACGGAACCAATTGAGACATTTCCATTTCACAGAATTAAGATAATTTAGTAAAATATAGGGTACATGTAGCTGATTCCTCATGAATAGACGGAACAAGAGATATTCAGAGCACAACGCAACTGACGATATCTGGGCATCAAGCATAATCCCTATAGCATTTATAAGAATAATTTTATGACACCCTTAATTTATAGATTTTTAAAAATTATATTGAATTTGTTTGTTTTTTAAAGAGAGAGAGAAACAAGTTTTTTTTATGGCTATTCACGAGTAGCCTATATTTCATATTTTTATGATAAGGTTGTCTTTTCTATTACTTTGTTTATATATTTTATAGACCCAAGTAAAATACAACAATGATAAACCTTACTAAAAAAAGTAAAACAATTAAAAACCGAAAAAGAAGAAAGAAAGAAAAACAAACGAAAAAAGGAAAGATAAAAAGAACGAAAAAGGCTGTTTTTGGCATAGATATATTTATGATATTATTTATTATATGTTATTATTATATTGTATATAGTTTACCCTATTATTGTAAATCTCCTCTATACAGTGATCTATTTAAGAATTGAACTTGATAATGTTTGAGGTTCATGGAAGTATAAACCGCAAAACCACTTTACACACTGTATGAACGGCGTAGCCACATGATGTAATTTGCAGCAATCCAAGTATTTATAACAAATGTGTATTTACAAAATGAAATTATAATAAAATGTTTTTGATTTAAACTTAGCTTGACCCTAGTAGCCGATGTTTATTTTTTGTTTTGTTGGGGGTGGGGGGGTCGGGGTGTCGTTAAACGAATATTTAATAAATAACTAAATGTTGTGAATAATAATAATAATGGCGAAACAACGCTACGTCAGGAACTGGGTAATTACCCAATTAGTCCACTAACGAGAATCGATCTAAGGATCCACCACACGTCATCTGAAAGACCTACAACTGAACTCGGTATGTACAAGACAGTGACAATGAGTTATTTTTATAGACAGAGAATTATTTCAAAACTTTATTGTGTGATCGTATAGTGGTTACATAATAAAATGAGTCTCAACTCGCAGTCCGCTATCAGCACTGCACACGAAAATAAGCCCCGAGCAGTCCCCCTCCACCCCCCTGAATTCCTCGGTAAAAGTTTGTAAATTCAGCTGTAAAATTAGCTATTTTCTGCGGTAGGAATTGGGAAATTCCGCGGCAAATTCTGCAACATAAAAATTGAAAATACGTGTAATACTTACACATTTAAACTAAATTATTTTTTCACAAAGTTAGTTCCAATTTAAATTCCCATGATATCACCAGGACCAAATCGTTAAGAAATATGTCATATTGGAGTCGCTGGTTGTAATAGGAATACAAACGAAACAATTTATACATGTTAATAGCATTGTCATATATATTAAATAGGATAAAATGACATAATCCTATTCCGTATTCGTGAAACTTGTGTAAATTACTTCCAACGAGTGTTCGGTAGTTTCCGTAACCTAAATAACTGACAACCACTCTGTACCATGGCGTGTTCAGGAGGGCGAGCGCTCGCGAACAATTTACCTGGTTACCATCGTCTTTTATCACATAACGTTTATAAATTATTAGCCACAAAAACCAGTCTAGCACGAGACGGTTACCGAATGAAGTTATACATTTAATACGTTGCCTGCTTTAAAGAAACAACTTTCTAACTCAATGCTTCAGTTTATTTTTTCCAAAATGTGACATTTATATTCATTGTGAAGTGATTTTTTTTTTAATCCACGGCGTAAAATAACAAATTCTGCACGTTTTCTGCAGGAAAATAGATTTTCCGCGGACGTACGAGAATTCTTCGCTGTGAAGCAAATTCTGCAATTTTTCCACGTCCGTAGAATCGCGGAATTCAGGGGCGACTGCCCGAGGTACTATCTGTGTTGTTTTCATTCTTTTAAAAATGTAATCTAACCAAACCTTGTATTATGTTACAGTTAACTTATTTTGCTCTAAAATATCATTAATTAAATATGTTTAAAAGTACATGTATTGGGAAACTAAATGTTCTCAAATGACCGCCAGCATACCTTTCAACTTCAAACATCCATAACTGCAAAACTAACTACAGTAGAAACTTAATTCAAGTATCAAAATAAACAGCAGAATCTGCACATTTTAACAATGTCAATAGCCAAAACAACCAAAATTCAAGTTAAGTCATTTCGTGGATGCAGCCAAGGGCGAAAATCAATGTACTCTATATATAAATAAAACAAACTTTATTTTACTTTACATTATTGCATATTAAACATGTTGGTGTTAAACACTTTTCCTTTCTCTGAATTTTTGGATTCCTGAAGAATATTATCAACAGACCAGGCAACAACAAAATCTGGTTCATAGCCCGAATCGTAAAGTAAAGTTTGTTTTATTTAACGACGTCTCTAGAGCACATTAATTTTGTTTTTATCTTATCATCGGCTATTGGACGTCAATCATATGGTCATTCTGACTGTAGAAATACATATTATATAAAATGCACATGCGTAACCAACACATGCCCAGTATCCGCCCCTGATACACCGTCATAGCGTGTTTGTTTCAAGAATTCCGTTCACGCGTCTCTTTCGCTATATACATGTAGCTGTTAAATGGGATCGATAACGGATTGTGGCGCCATTTTCATCGCCTCTTTTACGTATCTAAACAAGCAATATATTGGACAATACAGACGTGTCCGTAGAGATACATTCTCCCGAGCCATAACACACACATTCGTGTAACATAAAGCTAATACAATAAAGTTTGATGTATTAGCATTCAGAACGTTTACGCGTTAAATAAAAATAACAGTTTTTCTAACTTACACAATGGCAGAACAGTCTATACACTTGGCGCCTAAAAAGCTGAAAAGGAGTTGTTTAAAATAATTTAGTAGTCCTAACACAATACGACATGTCATGCCCAATTGTGAGGGTGAAATTATTTGGTTTTCTTATCATTAACCATGATATGTTCTTAGTCATGTGACGACGAGATTAGATGTTCAATGCCATTACAATAATAACCACCAAGGACATGATTTATGAGCTTCTAAAACAAATATTTTTAATACGTTGGATACATTATTATATTAAGCTTGTATGAAAATAGCCAAGATAACCAAATATAAAAACAATTTGACAATATCTTTACATTATTTAAAGAAAACTTTCCAACACACACACACACACACACACACACACACACACACACACACACACACACACACACACACACACACACACAC